>JANKHO010000311.1:0-27567 GCA_027627235.1 Agrocybe chaxingu | reverse complement strand
TTATGACTCCATGCCTCGAGATGGCGGCCCGGATGTTGTCCACGACATCATAGGTAGAGAGGCTGCCCGTCGCTAAGCAGTCCAGTCTGGCCGTTTCTGCAAAGGAGAAATGAGCCATGATGCCCAACAATGCATTTATAACTCACCAAGATCCCAGAAAACCGTGATTGGGTCCTCAGCCTGGTCACACATGTGTGAATTGGTTAGGATACACCGAACGCACCTTGCTTTATAGACCAATTATAAACCCCAAATTCCACAACATGCACTCAGTTGACGGTCAACATACCTGTTACATGAGGCTCCTGAAAAGAACAGCTCAGCGGCATAAAGCAGCATGTCCAGGGTTCTCTGTTTGACAAGCTGGTCGTATTCCTGCTGCTTCATGGCAATCGTGGACGCCATGCTGGGGGCCGATCGTCGACGTTCCCCTCATTCGGGAGGTCGGGAAAAGAAAGAATGTGGAAAGCCCCAGAGGCAGGGTCTTCGTGGGCGAATACCCCGTGGCTGGACCTGCTGCAAAAGTCATGTCAGTTGGAAGGAGAGTTCACGATAAGCGATCAGAGCTAACAGAAGTGCAAAGCATCTGCCCACTTCCACAAGTGGGAAAACAAGTAAGGCAGGGTAGAGTCTTGCTATTGAGTTCAAGCATTCGGCAGGGGGGGAAGCGCTTACGACACGACACAACGCTTTCGACACAGCCGACGAATCGCGGTCGGCGAAACGCACCTTGACCGACATGCTGAGACGTCGCGCAAAACCTAAGAAACACCTCAGCACATCTGCAGAACCAGCAAACGGGGACTACGCCGCTGGTACAAACCAGTGAACCCTGTTAGAGGGTCTCTCTTCGATCGTGACCTGTCATTAACCGGATTACAAGCCTACGACTCCCCTGACGGCCTGCGTCTTGCGGCGTCTCTTGTAACGAAATCGCATCAGTCAAGGAGACAGCGCAGAGGCTGTGATTCCTTGGGTTCCGCGACGTGAGGAAATCGAGTGGTGGCTGATTGGTGTTTTGCAAGTAAAGCATTAGAAACGAATGAAAGTCAAATGAAGGAGCTTCAGAAAGCAAAAGCTCGCGGTGTTGATTAGGTGGGTGCATGCTAAAGGATACAGATTCCAGGGCAGAAAAAAAAGCAAGGCAGAGCGGAGACATCTATTGAATAGATTTTCCCAGGCGAGAAAGATGATAATTAATAGTTGGCTTATGCATCTTCTTGGGCATAGGCTAGTGGTCGATGGAGAGTGTTGTGCGAATCAGGAGTCCATTATGGATTTTTGTCCAAGCAGCGTAGAGGATTTATGCGCGCAAGACGCGGGAGAAATCGGGAGTCCACGGTCAAGGTTGTAGGATGGGTGTGTCGAAAACACATAAGTTTAGGGCAATGAGACGCATTAAAAAACACGCACCGTCGTCCGCATACACTGGAACAGGTCATTGGCCGATTTTGAACACTCTTGGACGGACATGAGGTCCCCCCTCGCAGCCCAACACGAGAGCATAGCGGTGAGCTGTGGCGCACACATTACAGTTTGGCCCGCTACAAGTGTGTCAAGATCTGGTCGACAATACAAGTGTGAATAAAGGTCACCTTTGCGCGGTCTTACTTTCAGCTTCTCGATATGAATGGTCATTTCAGCTCGAGCGTTGTTCTCGCGACTCGAGAATGACGGAAGAACAAAGATCGGGGTAAATTTGGATTTCCTCCCGAAGTGGTCAACACACGTGATGGAAAAGTTGCCGCATCCAGTCGCCGAGGCGTAGCCGCTTGACATCCGGGGTTGTTCAGCATCCTCCACGTCGTCCGCATCGTGTTCGGCCAGTGTCATAAATCACAACCTCCAAATCTCTCTTATTCTATTTTCTGCCTCTATCTGTTTTCCTATCTCTCCCTGTAATCTACAATCACCACCATGACGGCCTTGAACAAGAACAACTCCGGTCGGTGATGTCCCACTTCGTCCCTCCGCAGATACTGACCGTTGCATGCGCATAGCTGTCAAACGCATCATGCAAGAAGCGAGAGAACTGGCCAATGATCCCTGTACAGACTATTCTGCTGCCCCGTTAGAGGTATGCTCATAGTGGTGGTTCACCGCCAGACTGTATGGCTGACTGATGGCGTGGAATCACTGTCCGCAGGATGATATATTTGTGGGGGTCTTCATTCAAGCATGACGCATCGTTTACTTAATCTGCTCTAGGAGTGGCATTGCACTCTACGCGGGCCTGCTGGGACTGAATTTGAGGGTGGCTTATACCACTTCCGCATTTTGCTACCTGCGGAATATCCTTTCCGGCCACCTGCAATCATGATGTTGACACCGAATGGACGGTTT
Source organism: Agrocybe chaxingu (assembly GCA_027627235.1). Lineage (NCBI taxonomy): Eukaryota > Fungi > Basidiomycota > Agaricomycetes > Agaricales > Agrocybaceae > Agrocybe > Agrocybe chaxingu. The sequence continues at coordinate 25,224 of JANKHO010000311.1, read as the reverse complement.
GAGCTCAATACTAAGGTATGTCTCCTTTCTGTTTCTCCCCGATGGCGACTATAACAATTTGTTCGTAGATCTGCATTAGTTTCACCAACTGTATGTCAAGGTCCCATCGTCATTATCTCTGAGGTTCACAGCGGCGGTTAGATCATGAAGAATTATGGCAACCCGCTTGGGGGGTGCGAACTGGTGCGTTGTCTGAATCTTGTAACCTAAGTGCCCGCTGACTCTTCACTCCAGCAATCATTGGTCTGCAAGGATTCTTCCCGTTGAAAGGTCAGGCTGCTGTTGGTGTGGGTTCCATAGAATACCCAGCCACTGAACGCAAGAGATTGGCTGTTTTGTACGTTGCTCCTATCTATTGCTGCTGCCAATGGTGGTCTTCTTCATGGCACCCGCTGACCCTGCACTTCTATCCTAAATTCACAGATCGCGTGAATGGGCTTGCCCACATTGCAAGCAGACAAATCTGGAGCTCCTACCAGACCCTCCTGCGCCGACAGCGCCCAAAGCAGCAGCCCAAAATCCTGGAAGCGAAGAACCTGTACCAAACGTGGCAACTGGAGCTTCCAACACCCCCCCCACGCTGCGATTCAAGATCTATTTCTGTCAGTGACAACAAACCTTGCATAGGAGGAGTAGAACTGACTTTGGATACGTAGGTCGAAACTATACCGACATCTACTCCCCAACCGAATACGCCGCACATCGTCTCCGCAGTACGGCCGACTCCTATCATCCAGCTATCGTCCTCCACGCAGACAGATGATTCATTTGGCATGGACCGCAGTGTATCAACAGATTCAGCCGCTTGGAGTGAAACACCGCCGACGCCAGCACCGACACCGATACCAATTCAGGGTTCTACGACGCATGGATCTCGGAGTAGTCAAAAGCCGCCCATGCTGTTGGACACCGCCATAGCCATTCTCTTGGTGCTGCTTTTCGCGATTATCTGCCGGCGAGTTGTTTAATATCCATCGTTCTGAGGAGTATCGAACTTCAATTTGTATATTCTATTAGGCATGTACATATCTACGCAAGAGTGTAAGAATAAACATGAACGGTTTTCGGGACTGCGTGGCGAAGGGTGGGCTATAAGTGAGACAACCCGAGACAGTCGAATAATACCTCCATAGGAAGGTCCGTCCATTTTGGGATAAGTTATTTAAAGACCGGCGACATGTGTCCTCGTCGAAAATGTATCCCCGCCATGGCCAGCAACGGTTCTTCCCAACCACCGCCACCATCTCCTACTCGTTCGATGCCTCGCAGGCGTTCACTGCGTCTTCCTGCACAACCACTCGAGATTCCAGTCCCGCCCACTCTCCGCCACTCTCCTTATCTCAATTCCCCCATATTCCAAGGCGAGCCGTCTTCACCCAGGCTGCCCAGCGAAGCGGCAGAGCGGTGGCTGCAGGACACCGTTCCACAAAAATTTGTTTCTGCGACAGAAGGTGGATCCCCACAGACCGCCAAGTGCAATATGGATCGTAGGGGGAGCATTGTGCAGCCATCCAGGCGTGCCTACCACAAGTTTGACGCGGACTGGCTGACGAGACCTTCGCACCCTGGCCTCGGATCCCCACAACTTCCCACTTCCCCAACACACAATCGCAGCAAGTCTCAGACCACAACAAACTATCTTTGGCACTCGCTTGCCCCACCGCCGGCGTCGCCGCCACCACTTTGGACGTTCTCGCCAAATATTCATGGGCACTCGCCAGCGAACGGACTAGCGCGCCTTCCTAAAACCCAGTCCGACTCCAACATTCCGCTTAGCTTAAACTCCAGTGGTTCAAAACGGCAGGAAGATCAGGGCTACTTCCCCCATGTGCGTTGACCTCCAGGCCGCCGGCCTCATCCATCGATCCCCAGCCCCACTATCTCTACTCCTTCCTACTTCAACATACTTCTTTAACTTCTCTATTCTTATGGGTTTTCCGGTCATCATATCTGGGTTTTTCGCGGGTTACTCGTCATAGAACTTTGAACATATCATGTAGCGCGAACAATCCCATATCTCCTCCACATATACGCATATACTTACAGCCACATCATTAGCCAGTCCCATCCTTGTAGAAACCTCACCACCTCACTGCAGCCACTGCGGCGGCTTCCTAGTTCCCATTTGTATCAACATCGACCGTCAGCTGAGAATATGATCATAGCTATTACCTGTCAAACAGCGCTCCGACCAAAATTTATCATATCAATAGTTAGTGGGGATTGATCAAGAAAGACGTCGCGGATTCAAGGTGGGACACATGCCCGACGTTTCTTAGAAGCAAGGCTATATTCCCAATGGAAGCACAGAAGACCATACACCCCACGAACTCGGACTATTTTTTCTTCGGGTCGCGAACATCAAATATAAGTAAGTCTTCGTCCTCCAAATTGGATGCAGCTAGAGTTGTCTTGTTCGTCAGCATCTTGCCCTGATAGGACAAGCGAATTCTTGACGCTGGCACTGTGGAATCCGTGTGCTGGAGTATGCGGTCGCGGAGGGTTGACACCAAGAGATTGAGAGGTAGTTCGGGGATAGTGACAATTTGACCTTGGAGCTTCCATTCTGGCTTGGAAGGGTCGTTGGGCATCTGAACCTGCAACGAGATGGGATGCTGTAAAAATTAAACACATGAATGGTGAACACTGCTCCACAACAATTCAAAGTTACAGTACTCACGGGATGCATAGAAATCCAGTCCTCCTCAGGGTACAAAGCACCACCAGGAAGTTTTGCTACCTTCTGCCTCTTCGCTGGCGGCTCTTCACCACCCTCCATTTCGTCGGCTGATCGCACCATACCGGCTTGAACGCTTTGGATAACGCTATTAGCTGCGGCCAGAGCGGCCACACGCGTTGGATGCATTCCAGGCGCCGCTGCGCCAGGTGCGGGTTGGTATCCAAATGGCTGTGCCGCATCCATTCCTTGGTAGTGAAGCGGCGGAAGCATAACAGGCGGCTGTGCATTATACATTGAGGCTGGCTGCGGACCGGACGCGACAGTGGCGGCTGAATATGCCCCCGATGCCCCAGTTGGAGGTGGAGGTAGCGAGGCATGCGCGGGTGGGAGGCTTGTCAGCGGTGGTGGCGCGATCGCTGGTCCAATACCTGGTCCAATAGCGTTAGCGTCTTGACTGAGATATAAAATACGTTAGTCATAGAAAAAGAGCAGAGATAAAACGACATACGGCCCAACTCCCTTTGCCCTGTGGATAGCTGCAATTTGTTCGTCGAGATTGGCATTCATAGAGTATTTGTCCATGATACCGGCCTTGCTGGCAGTGTGTCCATCCCAAACGACCTTTTCTCTCTCTCTGCGCCTTTCCCTTTCGATAGCCTCCTCTTGTCTCCTGCGCTCCTCGTCTGTCTCCGTTCCGAAAATGTCCACGCGTGTGGCCGCAAGTGTCTGAAGGGACGCGACAACGTTGGTTCCGCGTTGAAGCTCAGATGCTTGAGCACGACGCGCATCCATAATGTCGCGTTGTTCCTTCCATTTGGGATCCAGCAGCTCAATACGCATATGTTCCGTGATTTCGTCTTCGGGTATTTTTTGGCCACAAAGCTGGCATGTTGTCATCACCTTGTTCTTCTTTTCACCCACTAGTATGAATGTGTAAATGATCTGTTAAGTCAAAGAAAAAGAGGGGTAAATGAACTCACGTTTAGGAACGTAATCAGTCCTGATCTTCATAGGTCCCGCCGGGTTTGTTGCGCTGGCTTGCAGAGCTTGCGCATGTGCAATTGCCCGCTGTTTCTCCTCTTCCTCTTTCCTCTTCTTCGCTGCAAGATCCTCTTCGTCATCGCTTTGCTCCATTGTGCCATCCCCATCACCGCCCATCCCAACACCTCCGACAGCCGCAGCCGCCTCCGCCTCAGCAGCCGCTTGACGTGCACGATGGGCTTCCACCTCGTCCGCGGTCGTTTCCATGATCATCGCGGCCATTCTCTTCTGCGCCAGTGTCATATTTTCAACTTCTTGCACGCTCATGGGTGCTGGCAGCTCGGAGTTGGCGTCGACCACAGTGAATTCAATGGTCTGTACGATGGCATAGTCATGCCAATCGATTTCAGCGAACGCGCCTGTTGAAGGGGTAGTGAATACCCAGACCCACATCAGGGAAAATACTTTACTTACGTTTCTCGGCCTCCTGGTCATCGTGCCGTTTTTGCTCCTTTTCTCTCTTGTTCTTCTCCCATTTCGCGTGTTTCAGAGCAATTTCCAGCGTCTGCCAGCGCGCCGTTGGCTTGGTCCGTTCTTTCAGCTGTTCCAGCGTCTCCGTATTAGGCTGAATGACTTTGGTATACTGCTCCACCAACCGATTAAAGTAACCGAATAATGAATGGGTTGGCCGGAGGAAGTCAAACTGGTAGTTTCTGCCTTCACGAGCAGAAAGGTTGGCGAGAAAGTTGCGCCCTCGACGAGCAGTGAAAAGAGCCGTAAGCTTCATTATGTCTCTGTAGGTAGAGATGTGCGTCTCAGCTGCCTGTGTGGGATAGAGGAGCCCGAGTTACGCACAAGTCAATCGAGCTTATGCTCGGAAGATCCAATATGAACTCTGCAGGAGGAGGCTCAATGCCGTTGTCTACAGGTTCATGATTTTCAGTAACTTCTTCTTTATCCTTTGGAGCGACTTCCTCATCTACTTCCCCCTTCGCGACCTTGTCCATTCGATGTCGATAGTAGGCATGGTACGGATCGGCAGGGTTCAGGAAAGAGAATTTCGGATCGGAGCGTTGGCCTTCGCGTACCCTCTCTTCGAATTGAGGTGGATTGGCGGAGCGAGCAACATATGAGGCCGTTCTGTCGATAACAACTAGAATTCACGGGTTTGGTTGGTAAGCCGAGGTACGGATGTGTACACGAACACATCACTCACCCTTGATTTCTGGTGGGGGCAGGATGAGACCGCTGCTGAACCGCAAGACAGGTTGGGTAGCATTGCTCATTTCATGATCAGCAAAGCCATTCAGATGACCCTCGTTGACTTGAGCTACCTCTGTCATGGTTTTTGGGAGGTTGGGTCGAGGTTGGGGAAAGTGGAGTTGCTCCAGGTTCCAAAGCTCTGTGCGTCAAATGACCCGGCCAATTCTGGCTGTCGTTCCCACGGCAAATATCATCTTTCGTTCAGCTCAACTTCCAGTTTCCTCCTTCTAAGGCCGCTTTGCCTGGTCGTCAATGTTCGGCGCTTTCAGACCCACTAGTGTAAATCTAGGAGGACTTCTATGGTGAGCTCGCGCTTTCCTTTCCTTGACGGTGATGGATGACTTCTGCCTAGGAAAAATCCGTGGAAGCTTTCCGTGACACGGAAAGCCAACGCTAGAGCACGACTCAAGAAAGTCGACGCGGTCATAGAAGCTGTGAGGGCTAGCGGTGTTTATTGTGCTTCTCTGGTAGGTCCTTTTCCCTCCAATGCATGCCCTCGTGTCTGAGGTGTCGTAGGAACGCGCACTTGGATTACCGAAAGAACATGAAATGCCTGCGAAGGACAAATATACAGTGTTCAGCCCTCACGAGAAGGGGTACAGGAAAGGTATTCATAAGGTCCCAAAGTGGACGAGGGTGCGTCATCATACGGTTGAGATGGGGGGTAACATTAACTCCGTTATTGCTCAGCGCACACTACGAACAAATCCCAAGGGTTTCTAGGACTGCCTTGCATCGATGTGCCATATTCCGATATCACAACTCCCTAATATCAAAACAGTACTATCTGAATCTTCCCTTCCTTGACTCCATTTAGAATTTCCTTGTTGTTCAAGACCATTGTGAAGACCTCGTCTCGAGTTTCCGGAATTTCAAGGAGACTCCTGTTCTTCGCATCTTTATGCGTGATGTCCAAGATGATATGGGTCAGAGCAGAGACTTTCAGAGCGTCTACTCAGGGTGTCATTCACATCATCGAACAACGGAACGGCGTACCACATACCAGTGTCGTTTAGCAATTTGCCCAGTCGACCAGGGGTTCCAACTGCTGTTCCTACTTGCGTCTGCTTGAGGTAGGTAACGTGCTGCGCGAGCTTGAAGTGCTTGGCAAAGAGTTTTGCGACGTCTCCGCCCTTGTCACCTCGAAGCTTCTTGTCCTTGAGAATTCTTGTGACATCTGCCACTCGAAGGGCTGCAGCGGCGATGTAGAGCAAGGTCGGTGCGCCGTTATTTTTCGACCGTTGAGACAGACGCAGGCGGAGGCTCGGAAGGACTGAACCAAACATAAGATGGAGAGGTGAATGAATCTAAGGCAGGGGCCTACTTTTCCTAATGAAGTCCGTCAAGTGGTCCAAGGTCCTAGGACCAGCCCATGAGGTCGTATCTGCTATGGCTGCCTCTATCTACATGTCAATTTGAGAATACAATTTCACGAAGACGGCTTGGGGCTTACCTGGTATCCGTAGGTCATCCATTTCAATAGACGACAACTTCGAGAAGCTTTTAGCTTGCATCGAAGCAAGATAGTTCGCCAAGCCTGCGGGAGATTGGGCAGAGCTTGAGCCCTCTACGAATTCGAGCGTCTCAGCTAGTTTTCTTTTCTGATAATGATTATTCAATGTGAATTGAGGCGCTAGGCACGAGACCAGGTGACGCACCTTGGCCTTGCGCTCTTTAACCTGCTCTCTACGTTTTCGCTTCTTTTCAGCTTTGGCAGAATCCTGAGCGTTTGTGGACGAAGCAGCGAAGTCCTCAGCCTCTTCCTCTTCGACGTCCTCACCTTCATCATCCCCACCTTCGACAAAGACGTCTTCATCTTCCAATGGCGCTGCTCCAGAACCCTCATCGGCAGAAAGTGCTGCCGTTTCGTCAGGAATGAAATCGTCATCCAGGTCGTCGCCGCCATGCCTGATGGCCTGCATTGTCAAGAATTAGGGTAAAGATAGACACGGCCATTTGCTTAGCGGTGCAATCCATCAACCATGTCACGTGCATGCTAAATTTAGCTCCTGAAGGAAATCATTCACCTTGGCGTCTTGCAGGTCGAGCACCACCAGCCTTGACATCTCCTCACCCGCTGATTGGGCATTTCCCAAAACTTCTGGCCGCCCAACATGTTTTCAGGCCTGCTGGAGCTCGCCGCTCGTCAAGGACGTCATTTTTTCCTCGGGTACCTGGCGGACAACGCGACGCTCGCGTGCATCATCCTGTTTATGACTGCAACATTCCTCATCTGCTCGCTTCATTCACGTTTCACGAACAAAGGGGATCAATATAAGCCTGCACAGGCCTTGTCTGGAGACGCTACCTCAAAAATATCCTTGCTCTCTAGTATTTTCCCCAAGAACTCAGGACCTGCTGTGCAAGTTGACCCTCCCCCTCTTTCCACTCCATCACCGTCGTCAGCGAAGAAAGGGATGCGTTATCAGAACAGGTTGCGTCGCGTTAGGACAAGGAGGCATGCAAAGAAGGAATCTTCTGGGCTGGGCGATCTGGGAACAAAACAACCATATGAAGCATTCCTCGTATTGGATATCGAGGGCACATGTAAGCTCGGCACGGACTTCAACTATCCTAATGAAATTATCGTGCGTGACCCGGAGGTTAACTTGGACGGCTGATATTCATGTATTTCTAGGAGTTCCCTGTTTGCGTTCTTCAATGGACGGATAGATCGGAAAATGGCAGGGCAAATTCGTTGGAAGTCATTGACGAGTTTCGGACGTTCGTTAGACCGACATGGAGGCCGACACTATCAGACTTCTGTACAGAGCTGACAGGCATCATGCAGGTGTGCGCGTTCTATTTTCTGTTCCTCTCTATTATGCTGACCAGAAGCAGGAACAAGTGGATTCTGCACCATTGTTTCCTGAAGTTTTGGTGAATTTGGAAGCCTTTCTAGTAAAGAATGGCCTAATAGAGGAGGGTACGCGCAAACGCCTAAAGCGGTTCTGTTGGTGCAGCGACGGTCCGTTTGATATCAGAGATTTTGTTGTAAAGCAATGCTTCATATCTCAGGTTCGTAAAATGTTGACGTTCATGGGTCCTCATAGTCTTGTTCTTAGATTATTATCTGGATCAGGTTGAAATGCCACCATGGGTGCTAGGAGACGTCCTGGACGTTCGTTCCGCGGTTCTGGAATGGCTACACTCGCAACCAGCCCCGCTCGCCGAAGGAGGACTTGTACGTCTGGCATCTGTCGCAAGTTCCATGCATCTCAAATCTCTCTCACAGCTCATTGAAGGTCTAACGCGGCGCACGTTAAATATATCTGCGCAGTTAAAGGTGCTTGGTTTGCCGAAGTTCGAAGGTCGACAACATAGTGGCATAGACGTCAGTGTGAAGAATCAGCATTCTCCAGCCTCTTCTTTTCACGATCGTGGAATACTGACTCGGTTATTTGGCGTTCATAGGATACCCGTAACATCGCGAAGGTTGTGATCGAACTGGCTCGTCGAGATGTGTGCTTGCTGCCGAATACCGCGATAAACCCAGGCAGGAGATGGCGTTGGATGGGAAAGCATGGTCAGGTTTTGGAGGAGTTTCTGACTTGAAACATCGGAAATCCTTCATTGTGTATCGCCATTAGGGATTCATGAGAGTGACTCCGTGCACCCGACGAGAAAGAAACTCAGGCAGATTCTCGTCGCCGTTTTGCGCTCCTCTTTGGCGCTCGCGATCTGTGGAGGAGGCAATTGATTTTGTAGAGATGGTAGGCAGATCTCCACTGAATGTGAAGGGGGATAAACGTGTGCCCGCGAGTTCGGGATGGTGGAAATTTCCTTATTTATAGGCAAGCGAGGAACATTCTCCTCGACCCCCCCCCCCTTTCCCGCCTATTTTGAGGCAGGGGCGTGGCTCTGGTCTATATTTGGCGCGACGAAGTGCTATTGATACAGGTGTGGCATCCAAAGTCAATTGTAAGATAAAATAATCAAGTGTGTGGAGAAGGAATCTATTGCCAAAGCTAGCCGTGTGTTATCCACAGGCGACGTTCGTGAAGCCAGTGATTGGTCGTGAAAAGATCCAGTGACATTCTTACTAAATGAGAGTTAGGCCTGTCCACAAAGAAGGCGGAGGAGGATACATACGAAATCCCATAACGTACCGAAGCAGGGAATACCTGCCTCTTTGCAGCCTTGCATGATTTCTGAGTTTCCAATGTAGTTTGAGGTGATAAAGACAACTGTTAATGACGATTTAGCCATGGCCACTTCCAGGAAAGGCACACGAAACGCGGAACGTGTTACCTTCTGCATCCCAGTAGTCATAGGCTTCCTTCAGAATCTTCATTGTATCGGGACGGCCGCCTCGTGCCTTACTGTCCCAGAGGAGTAGGCGCTCAGGTCCGATGTGCTTGTGGATCAAACCGCTAATCGTTGGGCCGAAAGTCTTTTCTTGTTCAGAACCTTGAGAAACCGTCAGCATCTTATCCACTGCGCAGCTCGCCTCGTTGCGCACCAATCCAGATCAGATACCTACTCGAAGAGTCAGAACAATGTTATTCGACGAAAGATATCTTACCAATAAGGGGACTGGAGACATGTAGACAGCGCGGCGCCGATTCCAGTTCCCGTGCAGATGCGAATACCACGTTTGTACAGTGTCGACGTGTTCGAAACACCAGCAAACTGTAGAAAAAGAGGGTACTCAGAATTGAATTGGTAGGACCAGCACCGTATTCATGCCTTCAGTTCACGTGTCCAAAGCGTCTTGGGTGGGTTTTGGACGAGACCGCGTGTGAAATCACCTATATTTCAGTTAATGTAGGGCCTAAGGGAAAGAGAAGCGTATGAAGGCACCTTGGACGCCAGCAATCATGTAATGGTATTGGGCGTGGCGGCTCTCGCTGAGGCAGAAGCGAGTCAGGATAATTTTTAACTAAGTGGGGAGCTGAACGCACGAGATAATACCGAACGCGTGATACTCCATAATGGAGGAGCGACTGATTCTTCCGAGGAGACCTTGTTGCATGCCGCGTCTGAAGCGAATGATGGCGACTTTCGATGAAGGCTATAATTACATATTGTCAATCTTGGATCTGAAGTCTCAGCAGGTGGCTCTCGGCTTACAAGTTCGATGTCTACCGGAACTTCACGCACGAAGCACCAAGGAAGGGCGATGCTAAGAATGTCTGCACTCAGCTGCCCTCTAGTCTAGACGAGAGTGGGTTCTGTGGCGTACAAGATGGTCATACCCATAGTGAACCAAAAGTCTTGGTGTCGAACAAGTGCAGCCCCGCTGAGATTCCACGATCGAGTAACCGGGTCGTAGGTGTTTCCAAGAATGACGAAGACCCCTAGAGAATGAGAGAATCGCTAAGAAGAAGAAAAAGCCGAGTCATTGATCCCCTTACAGGTGCACACGAGACCAAGCCATCCGACGAAACGATGGTGGCGCTCGAAGACACTGCGAATGTCTATTTAGGGAATATAGAGACCAAAGAAGGAAACTCACTTGTGGTGTGTGTTCCGCACCCAGGGGAACGCGCTGAGAGCACTGATCATGACTGCGAGGTTGGTAATCACCCCCATCACGAGCACAGCGTCGTGTGTGACATCAAGCTTGCGGAAATTGTTGATGACCTTGTATAGAAGCCAAATTACGCCAGACAGTGCGCAGCCACTATGAATTCCACCCAGATGCTGGGAACTAGTGAGGAAGATGGTGAAAAGGGGCTTATGGAACGCTTACCTGAAGCACGGACGTGCAACCAAGACGGAACCAAAGAGGAGGCCACTGAGAATGCGGTTAGTAACGCGCCATTCCATGGTCGACTCTGAAGACGAACCTTTGCGAAGCAAGTGTTGACGAAGAGGTATAGCAGACGTCCAAAGACCTCATTGCGCATCAAGATGGCAAAATTGAAGTTCGCTACAACGATGGCACCATTGTATTTAAGCCCGTACGGCCAATGCCCTGACGCTGCCAAGGCCAAACCAATCATGTTCAAGCCAAAACTAAGAGCGAAGAATTTCCTGTACACGAGAGGTGTCAGTAACTCTTGCCAATCGAGAGAAACACACGCATACCTGTACATGTTAAACCACAGCGTCAACAGTATCCACTTCGACACTTTTTTCTTCTGCCTCTTGGGAGGGGGTTTCTTGTCAGCGAGGACGACCTCCTTAGTAGTTGTCGTTACCCCAGATTCCTTCTCCTTCGAGGAAGGCAAAGCCGTCGGGGGGACCATGTTTGACTTCACCTCTTGCTGATAAGGTGCTTGAGGGGGCAACGGGTCAAGTGTCCCCTTCTCAGCATCCACGAGGGATTTTTCTTTGTGTGCGTCGGACATTGGAGTGAGGATGCGTCGACGTTGGAGACACAGATAGGCTTTAGGGGAGGGGTATGGAAACCCGAACTCCTGGACGCTTGGATTTTATATGTATAGCCTTTCATGAGATATTGATATGCGACGGATTCATAGGAACGGTTATCCAGATGTGAGTTGTGGCTCTGAACAGGAAGATCACTGCGATTTGGATATCCGGCCGGCTGAGTCTTCGCGGCGGTGCCTCCACCTTCTCGGTTCCACACGTCTGCGAAATCTTTCTTCTGGGCGCCGGGAGAGATATGGTAAGAGCTGACACGAGATGATGTGTATTGGACGCCGCAAGAATGAATGTCACCAGTCGTTACATAGCTTGTGAGGAAACGAGTTCACACAAAGCATTCCATGGCGTCGGCATACAACGAAACGCGATGATAAACCTTGCGAAGACAAACGGCATCCTGAGATAGGGCCAGGAAATGTCTGTGTGAAGGGACAGCAAGGGAAACTTACGCCGCTGTATCAGGGATTGTCCCCACCCAAAACATCCGCCTACAAGTATGGGAACCGTTTTGGAGGCACCAAGGCGTTAATTATTAATGTTAGAGCGCCTGAGAAGGTGTCGATGTATCGGAAACATTTGGGGGTACCCACCCCAGAGATTCGGTATTTCGGTATTTTTTAACTGGAAGAAGGATCCACGGATTCCAGTTGTGCTGAGAACATCGATGGCTCGGAATGCACCTACGATGGGGAAACGAGGTCATCCGGAGATAGCGGCTAAGGATGCAAACTAGTGTCCGATGGGTAAACGGTGGCGATCGTCGAGACCATCGGCGTAGGGCAGCGGGATCGGTGGAAAAACGCCGGCAGATTGTGATGTTGCCCCACCGGTCTCTCCGGAAAGCAGGATGCATTGGCCGACGGTAAGAGGTTGCTTATTGGTGTCAAGTTCGACACTATATGCACGTCAGTTGAGTGTCCGCGCTGGGTCCAAACAATACGTACCTGGCTATTTTTGGTCCCGAGTCATAGCGGAAGTAGAGGACACAAGGGCCCGACTCTTCCATACGCACACTCGGGGTCGAAGTGGCCACTATCAGCATCTCAGTTTCGAATTACTGACGAATCGGATGTGGCAGCCAATTACAGGACCGTGAAACGTTAACGAAGGTATCGTGAGCAATGACCCAAAAGGTTCATTCCATTCCCATATTCAAAGATAAAATACACCATTACTACATTGAGGCAACACATGAGTACAGAGCAATAAATATGACGAAAGGGACGCAATAATTAATTTGCTTCTGCAAAATCGCGAAGCTCTTGCAAATGTCGTGACACCTCTTGTTTGAACGTAGCGATTTCTTGACTGTTCTTGAGAATTGCCCGTACAGTATTCTCCTTTAAGCGGGAAACCGCCTCCACCTGTTCCTTATAACTGCGGGTAGTTAGTAGTAGGTTGCGGTTACATTCTCAAAACACCTAACCTGAATTGCAATGCCTGCAGCCGGGATTTAACACCCAGTCCATTGGCAATGGCGGCCGTTCGGGCATGATTAAGATCGCGTTCTAGGCGTGAGGCTTCCGCACTTGCGACTTGTGCTTCTTGCTGCGCTGCCTACGGGCAGAATGACAAGGATCAGTATGCTGTTAATTTCCACCCAGTAGTAACGTACGTCTCGTAAATCATCGCCTTGCTCGTTGAGAGCCGTAGCCTTCTTTTCCAACTCTCCGATCTCGTAATCCAGGTTCTTGCATTCTGTTGTGAGTTGGTCAAGTTCATTGTTGACTTTGACGGATTCGTTCTCGAGGGCGGCTCTCTCCAGGCGCTTCGTTTCCGCGACGCTACTGAGGGTAGGCTTGATAATTTTCCTTATATCGGAACCAGATAGAAGTTGCTGGGGATTCGATGAGGCCGAGTTCAATTCTAACGTCAGGTCGATATCCTGCCAGGGCTCCTGCGGTGAGGGATAAAGTCCCAATGAGGACAACATGTTTGTGTACGTGTCAAGGGCCTCTTCCACGGCAGCCGCCCGGTTGGTGACGTTGACTTCTAGAGTCATCACCACTTTGTGGGATTCTGCAATCTTGGCTTTGAGATCTTCTAAATTTCGGCTCAACGTTTCGCGGTCAGTGTTCATCTTGATTACTTCCTCGGGCGTCAGATTCTGCGTCTTCACTGTTTCGCCTAATTTATCCAGTTCCGACTTCAATTGCTCGAGAAGCTCGCCTAATGCACATGAATATTCAAGGGGCTTAGGACACGGCCTGTATCTGACTCACTTCCTTTAGCCAATTCCGCCTTCTCAAAGGCGATTTGTTCGATGAGTTTGTCACGCCTCGATTCATATCGTTCAAGGATCTTCTTGAGTTTCTCGCTATCCTTCTGGAAAAGCTCATTCTGTTTCTTGAGCTCACCGATAGAAGGCTGTGGGCCATATGTGAGGGATGGCATGTGGTATGTTGGTCGAGAATTCGGGCTTACTGCGGTTGACTTCAATTTACTGTACTCCCCTGTAAGTTTGGACAATTCCTCGGTCTGTTGATCCAATTCAGCTTGAACCCTTTCGTTCCGCTTCTCTTGAAGAGCCATGAGATGGGGCATGTAAATAGAAGATAAAGCACGAACGATAGCGGCCTTCCATGGCCTGGTTCCACTCTGTGAAGTCATCTTGTAGGTCCAGCCACAAAGTATAAGTTTCTTCCAAATATTGAAAGGCAAGAGCTTTGTGGTCGAACGGGTCATCGAATTCTTCCGGAACATGCTCCGGATTCTGAATTGTAGGGTGTCCGCTGCACAGATAATCCGTTCGCATCTATGTTTCAATGAGCTTCAGGAGGTTTCGAATCAAGATTTTAACATACTTTGCACAGTTCGACCAGCCAATGAAGCACGCCCAAAAGGTATGGCCATGAGTGCGGACTAGCTACAGCAGCAAGCCATTTCGGATCAAGCTGGTGAGCGAAAGGGTATCGTAGCGCTCTAAGAGCAGGCACAAACTCCTCTTCGAATCGAGCTCCGTCCTTGAAAGGATACGAGGAATCGAGGGTGAGAACAAGGGTGTCAAAAATAGCGCGATAGTCTTTTCCTTGCATGCTCGTTAATGCAGGCATGGAAATTTCGAAACCAGACTCGTTGAGGTAGTTGTAAACATCTTGCCGCATCTTTGCTTGGTAGGGTCGATCTCGTAGAGGTCGGCTATCCTTTGCGACTTGGCTGCTGGGCGGCGGTGCTAGCATAGGACCACCACCCCCACATTGACCCGCGCCGCACAGACCTAGAGTGGAAGAAAGTTGAGGTGGCGTATGGGCCGCATGGACCTCACTTACTCTGTTAGAGGTGTCCGCAAATGGTTTGGTTTGCTCGCACTTTGTAGCAACGGGTTTGCATGCTGAGGTCGCAGCATTGACTGTCGGAGGGTACTCGGAGGCGGCATTGGATTGGGTGCTCGCATTGCAGAACCTGCCAGCGACATTCGTCCAGAGCTGGGTGTAGGTTTCTTCAGTGTCGAAGGCATTGGGATTCCTGAGCGACCATTGCCGAGAGGATCCTTCGAGGGCTGCATCACGGAATATCTCCGTGAGTCCATAATCGGTGGGTGGGGTACCGGCAAGGAAATATATGAAGTCGCGCAGAAGGCGTTTGTTCAAGGTCGACAACTTGAATAGTATGTTGAACGGGACGTGACATACGCGTCGCGTAACGTAACGCGTGAATGCACGTGAGAGGTACTTACCGATGATGTCTTGCTCTCAGGTCACTCACGGAAATATTGTCAAAATGACTCTTGGACTACAGACTCTCATATCCAACAGCCTTTGTTCTCTCTTATTTTCTTCCCGTACTCTCACGACTACTGAAATCGGCTGAAATGGCTATGCCCACCCCTCGCGATCTATTTGGCGGTGCTATCACTGTTCGTACAGCGCCTGATCTTGTCGATGCATCGTAGGTAGCTTTTGCGTCTGTTCTTGGGAGTTCTTCCGAGTTGATATTCAACAATGTTCGGCAGGGATCTGCGTCAAGTACCTGACACGCAGGAGGTGTTCATGTACCCTGATTCCTCTGTCAGCATCATCGTGGAGATTCTCCAACAAGTGGAGTCTTCTAACTTGGATGACGCTATCCGGTATATTTTCTCCCACTTCGCTGCGGCTATAGGAAAGCTCCAATTTACCCCGTTGTCCAATTTACCCTAGTTTTCATTTTGACTCACTGGCTCATGACAACTCGGCTCGCTCAATTCGTGTCGAGAGAATTTTCACGATTCCGAACGATCGAGGAGATAATACACCATCTGCAACTATCCTCCACGGCGCTCAGTCCGTCCCCAAGTTTAACCAGTCGGTTCCAGACCAAGTGAACATCTACATGGCCCTGTTCCGCGTACAGGGCAAATCGGTCGATCTGGTGGTAACTTTCAACGTGCCTACAAGCTCAGTGGACGGTGGTGCGGTCAACAATGCCGGTGTTGAAAGGGCCGAAGCGGATTTCAACCAATTTGTTCGTTCGCTGCGCATCGTTGACTTCGGACTCTTTGCCTGATAGACCTTTGGGAGAACTACACTTTTCAAGGAAATGTACGACCAAGGATTTGGCCAATCAATGCAACAATATGTATCCTATCCTCCGGCAGCGGAAACCTCATTGCCGCTCGGGCGCCTTGTACTGTCATATCTCCCTGCCGTAGGAAATGATTCTTCAACTGTTCTCGTGCGATAGCATCATGTGTGAATGAGGGCTTGACAGATTATCTATTTCTCGCGCCTGATCGTGTTGTTGGACTCGTTCCCTCCATTACCACGGCGCACATGCACTCCATATGGGCGTGTACCCTCCTGTACTTGACGCGATGACCCCCTCACGTCGTATTAGATTATTTCCCTTCAGGTTCTCTTCGTCTCCATTCCATTCTTCCGAGGAACATCCGCTTGGGATTTTTATCTCGAAGCTGGAGGTCCACGTCCAATCCACGTCTCTATCTTCATTGCTTACCTGGATTGCGTAAACTTGGGCATAAAGAGCCTTCCACATGCGTCTTTCCAAATATTACTTGAACCTCTGGTCTACGGTTCTGGAGGCATAGAGCCGGACACCAACATGCCAATGTTCCAACACTGAAATACATTTGGCGAGATTTGCAGACAGCCCTCAATGCGCGTCTCGCGCGTGAGTATTTTTGGAGTGCCCGTCCCCTGAGCTTGGTGCAGCTGCGTCAAGATCTTGCGGTTAAGATGTGTGGAGGGTGAATGAGCGGCCTGACTCGATAGTGATGATTCTCTCTTTGCATATGCACAAACGAGAGCCGGCATAGTGTCATTCATTGGCAATTCCGATCCGGAAACCAGGTCGTTGATGGAAGAACTATGTGCGGCATATAGTATGGTGTCAGCTATAGATACAGCGTATGATACATGCTACCAGAAGCAAAAGCAGGGAAACGAAAAGGCCATAGGAAGTGACGGGTTTGGTAGGGACTAATTTGGAAATTATGACACCTATAAACGAAAGTGAGACCAGATGCTCAGAAGTGGCTAGTACAATAGCCAACTCACCTTTTTTTCAACGCCTATCAGCGTGTCTTCGCGTCGTCTAGCTCCTCCTCGGCTTCCGGCTCTTCGATAATGCGCTCTCTCACTCCAGCGACCGCCTCTGCAGCAGCCTTTGCTTCCTTCTTCCTCTTCGCAGAGTCCTTCAGCTTTTCCCATCTCTCGCGGAACTTCGCAATCATTAATTTCTATTTGCAAGCAAAGACAACATGAACTGGAACATCAACCATGAGGGGATTGGGGCGCACTAACGTTTTTGTCGTTCTCAACTCGCATGAGCCTGAGCTCCTCCTCAAGCTCTTTGATTCGTCGGGTGTACTGGGCCTCTCTGCCTGTATTCATTCCGGGGATTGGCAACGCCGGAACGTTGATGTTGAGATTGTTCAAATCCAGCGCTGGGGAGGGCACGGGTCGCTGAAGCACGGTTGATGCGCCGAGCGCTCGCTGGGCCTATACCATGTGGAACAAAAATCAGTGAGAACAAGCCAAAAACAAGAAGAAAAGATATGGGTTGGGCCATTGATTGACATGCCAAGGGCTCATGCGGTGAAACGAAGGGACCAACCTCGCGTGTCGCCATGAATATACTGTCGCGGAGTTGGAGATCTTGTTCCTTGCGGAGCTTGAGTATTTGTTCGGCAGTCTCTAGACGAGTCTTCATCGACGCGACTTCGGCTTTTAGGGAGGCATTCTCTTTCTTTAGCACAGCGGGGGTTTGTTCGTTCCCAGACGGAATGAGGAAGAACGATCCCGATAGGTCATCACCTGGGCACGAAGAAAATAGAGATGTAGAGGTCGGGCCAGAGGAAAGGTAGACGGAGGTAAAGGGGCAGGGCTGGTCAGATCGGGGAGGTCGGACGACAGAGGTAAGGGTACACACCATCTTCAAAGAAATCATCACCATCCTCGAAGTCGTCTCCGTTATACGAGGACGGTGTTGAACTGCTGGGCGCGGCATTGCGGCTGGTACTGCTCGTCGCAGGTGTGCGAATCTCCCTGCTCCCTTCTCGACTTAGTCCAATTTTTCTCGTGAATTTGGAGAATATGGGTTCATCTGCATCCGTATCACTGCTAAGGCTTCCATCTCTCCGACCTTCAGCAATTTTCTTGTTTGATGAGGGCGTGTCAGGAAATTCGGGATTGCCGAGAGGAACTGTGGCGAATGCTACTGGCTGCGAGAGATTATCCAGCATACCCTGCATAATGTTCCAAAACTGGTTGAAAGCATCTCCAGGATCTGACTGAGGAAGGAGAAAATGTTGAACAGGGGAGGAGGATCATCGAGTATCAGTATCACGCCTCCGTATTGGGAGTGGCTGGATGTGGAAAGGAAGACGCCACTTACCCGTTGCCCGCCGAGTAGCATGAAAGATTCATCACCAGCGTTGGAATCAGTCAAAGGTCGTCCAGCGGGCTGGGGTGATGAAGTATTCATCCTTGAGGGTCCAGCGTATTGGCTAGAACTTCGTCGCGGTGGAGCAGGCTTGGGTAGGTCTGGCTTTTGTGGGAGTGCAGGGTCCTTCCCTTCCTCTCTCAGTTTGTCGATTTTGCGTTGCAATTCTTGGCTGCCTTGCAGTGTTCGTTGTAGAGCATCCGCAGTGTCCGCTGAGCCTACAGGAAAAGAAGCAACGGTATAAGCAAACGCGAGGTGGTATTGGTCTACTCGACAAACCGAATCGTCATGGCTTCTCTCGATAGCAGCCTGGTAAGCTTCCGCTGCCTTCAAATGCTCTTCCGCTGCTAGCACTATCAGCCCATTTGCCATATAGTCATCTGCATTCGCCGCATGTTGGTGCGCCTAGGGAAAATAGCACGTAAGCGCTTAACTCGAAGGTCGATCATTCCAATTTGAAACCTACCGCGTTCATGGGTGTATCAATGACCGACATCGCGTGGGATACATGCACAGTGGGCGCTATTGGAGATTATCAGGGGAATAAGAAGGTAGGAGTTCGCAAAAATGACGAAAGTTAGTGATGATGGCCTCCAACGAGCCTCAGGCTTGGACTCGACAGGACGTCCAAATTTAGCACTCGAGGCCTCGCCAAAGACCTCTTCTCACGGGCTGAAAGTCATGAGGACTCAACTTGTTGAAATACTCATACAGATACAGTCAAACTCCTCTTAACCCATACCTCTCATAAGCCATACACCATAACCCATAGGTTTTGGCCGCTACCAAACCGAAATTTACACCAAAATTAACCTCCCATAACCCATAACCTCCCATAACCCATACCTCAGGTCGTCCACGGAGGGGGTATGGGTTAAGAGGAGTTCAACTGTATACTAATAAGCCCAGGGCTCGCCACTGGTACAGAAACACGGAGGGATTACAGTGTAAATCGCTTGATTTTCATTTCTTCATCCCTACAATTTACCTAGTACAATTCGGCATAGCCGAAAAAGCGGTATCATGATGACCACATAGCCCAACTACAAACGAGCGGGAGTATCTTGCGCTGAGCGTTCAGAAGTGATCTTGGAGTGATCTCTACGGATATGGTCGGAGGGAGGAAGTAACACTACCTCGGCGATATCGATAACATCCAAGTTGAAAACAGGAAATATAACAGTGTGGGGTTGCAGCCAATAACAAGTAGTAGATCAGGTTTGCCCAAACGGACCAAGGCACATAATCAAAGAGCGCCCGCGCGTGGAAGCCGGATAGCAGCGTGATGTGTAGGCAAGCGAGATGGGAGGGATGGTTTCAGCTTGTTCTCCTTTTCCGATGTTCATAAAAGCAGTCCTCTGGGCAAGACTTGAACGATTATCCCCGTCTTACCACCATCTCGAGCACCATGCCATTTATCAACAACTTCCTTGCAGTGGTAAAGAGGCCGTTCTCCTGTCGGGATAAAGGGAGGTCGAGAGACGAGGCAAGTGGCAGCCAAGCTACTGCAGATCGACGATGTCGCTGAAGACCCAGTTGCAGGCAAAGGCTGAAGAATCTGAAACCTTGGACTTTGGGTCGGTCACAGTCATCGCTACCGTATGATCGTGTCTTCTGTCTTGCTGGGCTTATACTGAGAACCTGATTACAGGGATACAAAGGCTTGGACACACAGCTCCGAAGTCCTGATGTGACAGATCCCAAGGAGAGTGGAAGGGGCTTCCTCCGTGCTCGGAGAAGGGGCTCGAACAGATCGCTGGTACGCCATGCGATGCTGCATCTACGATGGGGGATTGACCTAGGATAAAGAGGAGATCAGCTCTTCGAGAGCAGAAGAGCATGCCCAGTATAAGGACTGCAGGCAAGCGGAAACGACGTACAAGTTCGGGCGACAAGTGGGAAGCGTTATTATCGGCTGCGAAGGCGAAAGACCAGGAAGCGAGACGGAAAATAGAGGACCCCATTGAATACTCGGCTGAGTTCATGCAGTGGGCGACCTGGGGCTCGAATCGGCAACTTATGGAGCGATTTCGAGACGAGAACGTCGAAAGGAGAGACTCGGATCTGTAAATCATTGTTATTATGCCTGGCATATGATACTTTCTTGCGAGTGGTTGTGTTCTCTCAGAATGAAGAGTGTGCGGAGACTCGAGAGCAGCGGGTAAAATGATGAGAGGGAAGCGTGACATGTGACAGGGAGGTGTCTGCGGAATTCTTGCTCAGCACGGCTCTCTTCGTTGTCAAGCACTCCGACGTACAGCCCCGCCCACAGTCCGCCCAAGAGCACACCGGCTTTTCAGAGCTTTCTCCTCCCTCTTCCAGCACTCCGATGGCAGCAACCCCTGGTCCGCTGTAAGCCTCCTCTCTCCCCTCCGGCTCAGACCGCTTACTTATCGCCCACCTCGCAGCAGGAAGAAAGTCAGGGTGACAGGTCCGTCGTCTGTGTCTCTCTTCACCGCAGTGCATGCAACTGACCTGGCTTCTCGTGCACAGTCGTTGCCGCTGACGGCCTGTCCAAGCGCGATGTCTTTCGCCTCCCAGACCCCTTCGCAGTCATCACTGTCGATGGCGAACAGACTAGCACCACCAGTGTTATCAAGAAGACCCTGAACCCGTATTGGAACGAAAGCTTTGATATGTGAGCCTCATCTATGTGTATCCGCCTCATTTGAACCCCCAACCGAGTCATCGTCTCCTCGCAGCACTGTTAAAGATTCGTCGGTTGTGGCTGTCCAGATCTTTGACCAGCGCAAGTTCAAGCGAAAGGATCAGGGTTTCCTGGGTGTCGTCAATGTCCGGGTCAGCGACGTTCTCGATTTAGAGCTGGGTGGTCATGGTAGGCCTCATTAGTCTCCTCCCGTTATATGTCTCCGTTGATACTAATCTCACATCCCCCTCACGTCAGAAATGCTCACCTTGGACCTCAAAAAATCCAACGATAATCTTGTCGTTCACGGCAAGCTCATCATGTACCTGTCCACCAACGTCACCCAACCCATCTCTAATCCCGGACCGTCACAAGTCGCCGGTATTGCAACAGCCTTATCTGAAATTGGTCTCAGCAGCGCTTCACCATCCGCAAGCACCACTAATCTTACTCTCAACGCTTCGACTACAACAAGCGCTCTCTCCAGGACAGCCAGTTCCCACGCCACAGGCCCTGAAGCTGCAGGTCCATCTGCCACACCTTCAAACGTAACTTCTCCAGTAACCACCACCTCTGAAGATCATCAGGCACAACCTGTTGCCGCTTCCTCCCGACCGACTAGCACTGCGGCCTCTACGACTCCTGCAACGGCAGTTCCTGCTCCAGCTGCAACCACGCAAGGGACGATGACCACAACGCAGACGAACCAACAAAATGCCCAAATGAGGAACTTCAATCCCAACGTCGATCAATACGGCCCTCTTCCTCCGGGCTGGGAAAGACGCATCGATCCTCTTGGGCGCACGTATTACGTTGATCACAATACTCGCACAACCACATGGAATCGTCCATCACCAAATGCAGCCGTAAACAACTCAGCGCAGGACAGCGAGACCAACGCTGCTCGTGATCAACACTCTCGACGTATCCTCGCCGATGACCTATTGGAGGCCAACAATAACACCTATCGAAGCAGCAGCACAACCGCAGCGCCGGCAGCTACCTCACCATCGCAAACCCAGCAACAGGCCACCCCAGCTGCCATTGGAACTTCCACGGCGACCACAGCGGGTACTGGTGCTCTACCGAATGGATGGGAGGAACGATACACTCCCGAAGGACGCCCGTACTATGTTGATCACAACACACGAACGACGACCTGGGTCGACCCTCGTCGACAGACCATCATTCGCGTCATGGGGCCGAATGGGCAGGGGTCTGGTTTGCAACCCCAGACAATCTCGCAACTTGGACCGTTGCCGTCTGGATGGGAGATGCGGCTTACGTCGACCGCCCGTGTCTACTTTGTTGATCACAACACGAAGACCACAACCTGGGACGACCCTCGTCTGCCATCAACGCTCGATGCGAACGTGCCGCAGTACAAGCGCGATTTCAGAAGGAAACTTATCTACTTCAGAAGTCAGCCTGCTATGCGTGCTCAGCCTGGTAATTGCCAGATCAAGATTAGGAGAAATCACATTTTCGAGGACAGTTACGCTGAGATCATGAGGCAAACGCCCAACGATCTCAAGAAGCGCCTCATGATCAAATTCGACGGTGAAGATGGGCTGGATTATGGAGGTTTGTCCAGGTGCGTTTCCTGTTTTACCTAAGTTGAAGTGACACATACTGATTGAAATCTTAGAGAATTCTTTTTCTTGCTCTCGCATGAGATGTTCAACCCATTCTACTGCTTGTTCGAGTATTCTGCCCACGACAACTACACCCTGCAGATTAACCCTGCATCTGGAGTTAACCCGGAGCACTTGAACTACTTCAAGTTCATCGGCCGCTGCTTGGGCTTGGGCATCTTCCACCGCCGATTCTTAGATGCATACTTCATTGTCAGTTTCTACAAGATGATTCTGAAGAAGAAAGTTACGTTGTCTGATTTGGAGAGCGTGGATGCTGAGCTTCATCGTGGCCTGACCTGGATGCTGTAAGTCCTTTGTTTTTCCGTGCTTCCTCTTCTCAACTGTTGTGTCCTGCAGTGAGAACGACATCACAGACATTATCGACGAGACATTCACGACAACAGAAGAGCGCTTCGGCGAGATGGTCACCATTGAGCTCAAGCCCGGAGGTGCCGACGTTCCCGTCACCGAAGAGAACAAGAAGGATTATGTCGATCATGTTGTGGAGTACCGCATCTCAAAGCGAGTCAAGGATCAGTTCGAGGCCTTCATGTCTGGTTTCAGCGAGCTTATCCCGCAAGACCTTATCACAGTCTTTGATGAGCGTGAGCTGGAATTGCTCATCGGCGGAATGTCAGAGATTGATGTGTAAGTGTTATTATCTTCCTCACTAAGCCGCTGACAATGACATACTGATTGCTGCCACGCAGGGATGACTGGACGAAGTTCACCGACTACCGAGGATACGAAGTCAACGATGAGGTCATCCAATGGTTCTGGAAGTGTGTCCGAAGCTGGCCACCAGAGCGCAAGTCCCGGCTGCTGCAGTTCGCCACGGGTACCTCACGAATCCCGGTTAACGGTTTCAAGGATCTCCAGGGTTCGGACGGCCCGAGACGTTTCACGATCGAAAAGTCTGGCGACCCATCGCAGCTCCCGAAGAGTCATACCTGTTTCAACCGTATTGACTTGCCCCCGTACAAGGATTATGCAAGCCTGGAGCAAAAGCTTACGCTTGCCGTCGAGTGCGTAGCCTTTCTTTTCGTACCCTTCAAGCCTTTTTGCTGACTATTTGTGTTTGTGCCCTCTAGAGAGACTGTTGGTTTCGGGCAGGAGTAAAAACATTCCTTGTCCATTATCTTTTCGGTTTACCGTTGCTCTCATTGTTCATGCCTATCTTCATACTCCACGACCGCGACCCCGCTTTAAGCTCTAAAACCAACTGTTCAGATATAAGTGCATTCCATACCTATCCATCTCCTGTACCGCTTTATTACGCATGATTTATTATGACTTCTGTCTCTGTTATTTTTTTCGTACTTAATCAGCGTTTCTGCTCTGGCCATCAAGCTAATGTGTTCGTGCTCCTCTGTGCCCTGGGCTTGCCGCCGGTCTAAGTCTTGTCTTCTCTGCGCGGATTTATATAACATCTTATTGTATTCCCTCTCGGTATGAATGTGCAATACATCAGAGTTAATTTCATACGAATGGGCCTTCACCAGGACCTTTGTTTAGGACGGGAACGAAGTCATCTACAAACATGAACTGGTGAGGCATGTCTACGAGTGAATGATCTGGGTCGGCGTTATGCCAAGGGTGGCCTAAGAAATGGGTTTACAGCCATTACCTCAGTAATTGCAGAGTTTGGATGCACTTGTGAATAACTATTGTCAAACTGTTACTATAATGGCAGTAGTCTGACGAGTGTGCAACAGTACTGTTAGATTCTTTTGATTTGAAGTTTTGAATTGTTCTCAATTCTGAACTCTTCCGCTCACCATTCGTCAACTTCACTTGTTATTAATAGCATCGGATACCCATTATATTTTTTTACATACTTCCCATTGAGAGGCAAGGATGTCGAGCACATTCACAATACGAAGCGGGTGTGTGGCGTCATCCCCCCAGGTTGTGCAAATATTTCCTTTTCCAGGCTGGTAGATGAATCGGAAATGACATATCTACGAACTGGGCCTTCTATGGCATCCAAGCCGATCCGCACTTGCTGTTTCATTGTTCGCATTGCGCTTAACCGTATTTCTATTAGCAATGGTTCGCGTTTCTGCCCCCTTCACGAACTGGCGGCACCGTGATCGACGTGATCGGACGTGATCAAAGCAATAGTAATGCTAACTGTGCTACAACTGTCATAGAAAAGGTCTGAATTCTCGTAGTTTGATCTCAGGTGATCTGCAGGGTTAACGGTGCTTATTATAGATGAATCGTCAAGGTCACCTCGTTCCGATTCCGAGAGACTTACAGATAGAAAGTGCTAGACTCGCAGTATAATATTATGCTCCAGCCTTTTAGACATCGCATCGATCATGCAATGTTGCACGGTGTCGTCGCTGCTGTCGACCTACGTTGTTCCCAGTCGTACCGGGCACATAGATACATTACACGGGATGTTGCCAAAGCACATAATAATGGCCCTCGACACCCTCACCTTGGGTATCTACTCAGAACTTTCCACCTCTTAGTTATTAGACTCGGAGAACTCGGTGTACAAGAAAGTGCGCCACATAATTTCCTTCTTCGGTCGGTCGGTCGTAAATCTACCACAAGCGGCAAACGGCTTGGTTCTGAGCGGACAAAGGGCTCGGAACCAGTGCTGAATATGTATAATATTTCCTCTTGTTTTGGTTAGGAAAAACACCCAATGGAATCTTTTAAATAGTTGCCAAAGCCTTTGTCACGGCAAGAGGCATGAATGAACACATTGGATTTTTGCCAGTGGTTCTGCGGCTGATGAGAACATAAGGGAAAAATGAAATGTGTTCATTAACGGTTCTGTACAA
>JANKHO010000310.1:0-27611 GCA_027627235.1 Agrocybe chaxingu | reverse complement strand
TTGGGTGCCCCGACGCTTCGAGTGCGCGTTGGGCGCACGACGTCGAGAGCTCGCTACCAAGAAGGGCGATGATGAGAGAGGGCATCTATTCGACGTGAAGGGGGAATTGCGAAAATCGGGGGACAGGTGAGTATTTTACCCACCAACGCCGGTCGCGCTCTATTACTTCATTGCTTGGAAACTTATTAGACCCTGATAACCAGTTTACCAGTTTCTCCGAGCAGATTTGGGGTTCAAATTCCAAAGGGGATCCCGCACGCGTATCAACGCTCAAAACCTCCTCACATTTTGGCATTCGACGCGGTCCAGCTTTCGTAACTCATTCGTTCTTGTTCGGCCTGCCTTGCTCAGCCGTAACCCTTTTCGCATCTCACAGGCATCTTGTACCGCATTCGCATTTCATAACGCACTTCATTCATATGGGCCATATAATTCTATGATACGTACACTACATCTTCGTTGCCTCCGACTTGTTCGAGCACCTACAACGTTAACAGGCTATTATTAGAACCTTGATCGTCCTCTTTTTGATGCGCACGACTGTACCGGTAATAATCACTTCAATTCAAAGTCTTGATATCTTCGGCGTTTTCTTAGAAAGTGAAGAGCATTCGTAACAAATTATATTCAGAATAATGGGGTCGGTTGAGTAAATTCCACTACGAAACCATTTGTCACCAAATCTCCTTCGTGTTCTGAACGCGCCTGAGGTGCGCTTCAAGCAGCGACAACGGAGAACATGGGGCTGATGTTTCCAGAATTGCCGAACACTGTCCGGCCAAATTGTTCTTAGCGCCGGTCTGTCTTTCCCCAAATGAATGGCTTACAAGTGATGTTGTATTGTCCCGGAACGACCTGAGCAGGGACTTGAACGACGACGCTCCCAGCCCGGAGGTCGAAGCCGCGAGCAATCTCGCCGACTATATCGAGAAATTTATTTTTAATGCACTTGTCCTAAATATAACGGTGAAGAGGGGAATACTTACAGCCACTAAGACTGACGGCGGCGTCGTTCGAGATGCTGCCCGGAGCATTGGAAGTGCCCCTTCATTCCCGAGTTAGTCGATATGCCAGATAGAAAGAAACGAGTGGGCAATACCAAGTGACGGTCTCGTTCTGTCCAACAGTCCAGACGGTCGTCGCATCAGGCTTTGTGATGTTAGGGACGAACACGTCGAGTGCAGCTCGAGGAAGGGTAACAGAATTGGCCTGAGCAGCAGCGACGAAAGTAGAGAGGAGAGCGGCGAACTTGAAGACGGGCATTTTGGAAACCTTTTGTTGGGGTAGCACTGGAGTAGTTTCTTTGGTGGTTGCAAGTGCAAAACTCTCGTCAGTGCAATGATATGTAGCTTATATACCCAACTGCCGCTGGCTAAAAATAAGCTAGCAAGGCGTCGGGGACCCATCGTGGTAAGGCTGTGTCCGGAAGTCATTGTCATTAAGTACTACTAAAGCTACAGTCCTATAAACAGACGATCAATCCTTCTCCGACGTGTAAGATGGAGCGCTTTAGGTGACCCTAATACTACTATTACTACCACGACACCAAGGTTGGTTCAAATTCACTACCGAAAGGTCCGCCGCACAGTCGAGGGATAACTTGATGGTCCACTCAACTTCGAGTATTGATGCACTCAACTATTATATACGTCACTTAAATTGTCGAGCCGTAGCTTTTGCATCCCTTTTGAGGGTATTTCCGTCGTTAATCGCCTCTAGAAATATTTGCCACTGCAGAACTTTTACATCCAGAACGAGCAACTGAAGCAATTCTGAGGTTTGTATTTGTGCTCCTTCAAACTCACAACCGCTCCAAACATCCCAGCACCTCGTGGTTAACTTGTATGAGCGTAACGAAGTGTGAAGACGGCGTATTTAATCTCTGAACCGGCAGGCGTTCTCTCCTTCAAACGCGATCGGCGGCACCCATGCGAAGCGACGAAGAAGCCGACCGTTTGCTCGAAACTGCAAGCACACACGGCGGCTTAGAGAGCATTTATCGAGAGAATCGTGTCACAAAGCGGTTGGGCGGAAAGAGGGCGAGCATTGTTTGTGAACTGGGGACCATTGTACAGCACTCCTTAGGTCGTCATAAAGCAGCGGTGGGGCGTCAATCTTGGGCATGAACGGCGGCGATTCTTCCGAGTCGGGATCAAGGACCTTGAACCGAGGTCCTTCTCGTCGAGCTATTTTCCGTGTCTGCAGATTACCACGAGCACTCGGTTCAGAAAATTGAGCAAGAAAGTAAAAGAGGGGCTCACAAGGTCTTCATGTGCCATATCGCGTCCCAGCCACGCCAAAGGTGCGTATTTTTGTCGCCAATTTGGTGGCAGATTCGATAGAACGCAGCACCGCCTGTAATGGGCACCAATGCGCTTTCATGTATAGCTTCATCGTAATCAATCGCACGCCTGACCAATTTCAAAAGATTTGGAACACTGTGACTGTCGATCGCGAGCTTGTGCAGCAAGGCCTTGAGGACGTACAACATCGGGATGAGCATCACGAGAGATAAAGGAATGAACGCACTTCGCAGCAGGGGTTTTCCGCTTCAGATCAGAGTCTCGGTATGACTGTGATAAACCTGCGAAGGGTGCCCATTAATCAAAAAAATTAGAACTGCCAACTGTGGACGGCCTACAAGGCTGGTGAAGTTCAATGGATCCCTGAAATCGTGATGACCACATAGGCAGACAAGTTTCCCAAGCTTTTCCACCTGCTCCATGGAAGCCTCCTTCGACAACCCCAGCGTCTTCAGCACGTCTTCAGCTGCCTTGGTCACCGTCGCACACGAAAGCTTATCGCGCGCGGCCTCCTCCCACTTCTTCTCCGGGAAGGTATCTACCAGGTGCTCTTTCATGCGCTTGGCGATTTCCTCATGTCTATCGGCGAAGGTGGCGTACTCCTCTGTAGGTGCACCCTCACTAAGGGAGGCGAGTTTATCAATCATCCGCTGCGCTTTTGGTAGGAAATACTCTAGGCGCGTGGGGTCCGATCCAAGGAAGCGAGGACGGAATGCTAGGAGACAGGGGAGGGCGTCTGACACAGATGCGCCATGGCGATCAATGAGTCTTTGCCCCGAGACGACTCTGAGCATCGGTGACGTCAACTTCGGAGTGCGGGACATGCATCGGAACGCGGAGCTCGCAGTTGTCCATCACACGAGAGACACAGCCGCAGCCGCAGCTCGTGTAGAGAGACATCTCTGAAAACCGTCAGCTTTTCCGTGACAATTAGAAGTGGAAGATCCCTCACCATGCAAAACTTTTCGAACATGAGACTGGCATATTGCGGGTGACTGAGGTCTTGTGGATACTTTTGGAGGCCTTTAACCTGAGCCAGAGAGCGTCTAGATAGAGGTACACCTTCTTGACATGAAGATAGACCGGAAGTGTTTGTCCAATCGGGCGAGGAGAAGAAGGCCAACAGGGTGAAGATGAGAAGCGATCTATAGTATTTGCACATCAGTTCGGCCATGGAAATCGAGTCTTGGTCAAGGGCAGAGTCGAGTACCAACTCGACAAGCTACTGAGGGATCGTGAACGCGGAAATTTGACGAAGAGGAGTTTATCAAAAGGCTCCACGCGGCTTCATGTCGTTCCCTTTGTTCTGCCATGCCCGACAAGTCGCGCTGTCACGAAGGACAGGGGTGTATGCCGCTCGTCGACACACCCACCTCTGAGCATGGTTTACATATAGAGTCGGTAAGAAAAACACTAGCGTCAAAGCATCAAAGAATAGAAAGAACGCGGCGTAAGTATACCGTGGACGCGGCCCTTTTCTAGAAAGGCACTCACCAAACGACCCAACTGGATATGTACTGCACTAGACTCCTGTCAGTGTAGGGGTACCCAAGAAAGATTCTGGCAATCCAAGCAGGACGCTGGGTGGTCTAGATCCTTGGGAAGCAGAGGTTTGGGAAGCCAAGTAGCGAGCTCACAATACAGGCTGAAAGGAAGAGCATACGAAGTGTATAAATCGAGGTTACTCGAACGAGAGCGACAATTGGATGTTTTTCTGAAAAAGTCAGAACAACATTGTAAAATGGGGAGAGGGGATGTGGATGCTGACCTAGGCTTCCAGCATATAATGGCAGAGATGAACTCCAAATGCAGGTGGTTTCCTTTGACAAAGAGACGACAAAACATGGGTTCCGATGTCCTCAAGATTCTCCCATCACCAAAGGGCAGATGACAATTGCATCAGCATTTTTTCCATCATAGATAAGACCGACGTTGCCAACAGGCAAACAGGCTGTTTACTGCTCCCAAAAGGACGGAGAGCCTAGGCTACTACGCGCACTTTTGTCAAATCGTCATGCATCAGCAAACATGAACTGATGCAAAAACCTTACAACTTCTCGGCTGAGCGCTTCTCGCGCCATGTCCGCTTCGAGCCTTCGACTCTCGAAATAAGGGAAGACCTTGTTACACGTTCACGGCTGCGCCATGTCTTCAGGTCGTTATCTTGAGTCTTGACGATGGAAGCGAAGGAGGTGGCTAATTATTTCAGACTATTATGGGATTAGAATGAGTGTGATTCTTCTTTCAACGTGTTGAAAACCTTTCCTTGCTTTAGGTTGAACTGTGAGTGTCTCAGGTGTTTTCTGCACGTTCTTTCAACACAAGGGCATTTTAACATCGCACTGCGTTACTTTGAGCAAGTGTCGCGAGGATTAAGGCAGAAACCAAGTCAATGGTGGCCGTTCAAGTTCAAGAGCAGTAACTTGCTCGTTCGAGAAGAGACTGCTTGATGAGGCATCTCACGGTCACACATCCACCGGGTTCATCCGGCGGCGAGTCGGAATGTTTTTGCTCCAGCTGGCATCGGTTCCTGCCTCTCCGCTAGTACATCCCGGGCGCTCTACTGAATGATTCCAATTTACCCTTCTGCGAGGACTTTCCCCTGGCTGCCGGCCCGGGTGCATCATGTCAATTACTACGGCTTATTCTTGTGAAGAAACCTGAAGAAACCCGCATGCGCACTGGGCAACAAAGAAGATAGGGGACTTAGAAGCAACCTCGTAACCTTGTTTGAGCAAGAAAGCGAAGACGCCGATCCGTTATTCATTGGCTACTGCTGTGGTTCTCTTCTACGTCGTCGTTTGGCATCAAGTCTCCTGATAGTTCCTCAGAACTACATGTGTATGTCGTTCTGACTCCTGAGGAAGTTTACGGTGTCCTTCAGTCCGCTCAAAATTTCTCCGATAGCTCGCATTCACCTATGTTTAATGACCTCCTCGCTTTCCGAAAATGCACACCCAAAATTTCAGCAAAAAACGAAGCTCAAATCTTGTAATTCGTCGGTGCCATCTATTTATGCGGACAGAATTGCCTTTGATCGACAATTCAATGTGTCGAATATAGAAACTTGCTTATTTCAGAAATCTTCCCGGCTCCCATTTAGTTCCTACTCCGACACTAGTGGAAATGTCGGCTGGTCCCAGCCTCCAGAACCCTTGCTTGGTCAACCCATTTTGCGCACAGACTTCATCAAATTTATGTAAGCATATCATGTACAATTGTTGGAACACCGTGACCGAATCGAAAATCCTCAGTCGCGAAGTACGCCTACACCATGCAGCAAGAAAAAACTGCGAACGCTCTGTCCACCTTTCGATAGCCCTTTCCCTTTATCCACGAATCTTCTTAGGAGAGGGGGTTCCTTGGGCGTGCGAATCCTTCCGCGAGACCTTACGTTTACGAGGCGATGTTACATTGACCTTTGGGGGTATGAGGACTCGCATGTAGGTAATGTCAGCCACAAAGGTATTGGAGGCCTTGGAAGAACTTGTCGCAGGAAAAGCCCAGTGCCGTAGGTTGAAATGGATCCTGGCTACGGAACCTTCAAGAGCAGAGCGGTAGGTGGAGGGTGGCAGGAGAGTCCCGTGAACATCATAAGCGGGAATAGGGTTGACGCGATGGGTGTTCACCATGTCTCTCAGAGCGTCTCTTGCGGCGACATGAACAGCTGGCCAGTTTTTGATTTTAAACTCGTCTCCCAAGTCTGACAATAGATTAAATCTTCAGGATGCTGCTTGAGGAAGGATTGCTAACTCACCATCGCCATCATCATCAGCTTCATTGGTGGAGGTTCCGGCAGTGGCCTTTTCCGAAAGAAACTGTGAGCTCGAATATATGATTCAAGGTTTAAGTGGAATACTGACCTCAAATAGGACATGACGAAATTTTATTTTTGAGGACGTACCACGGGGAATAAGAAGGCCTCGCTTTTCAGGATGGTCTGGAGTCTCCTTTTGTTTCATGACCCATCCCAGATTATCAAGAACAGTTTTGAAGTCGTCTCGGAAGATACCATCGTCTGGGGCGATGCCGGTGCAGGTCAGCTTCATGTCGGCGAAGCTTTGGCACATAGAAGTAGGGCCTTTCCACATGCCACAGGACACCATCCAAAAGTCTTCAGGAGTGATTTTGACAACGATGGAAAGTTCAACCATGTCATGTTCAAGATTTGGACCGGAGGGAGGGCCATCTTGAGCCACATCAGCGTCATGCGGCTCCACGAGAGAAGAGACGTATTCCTTATGGGCAACATTGCATGCCTCCACAGATTGCTTTGTGACAAGACAATCATCACGGCCAATTCGTTCCCAGGTGAGGATCCCTTTCTCGCGAAATTTGACATCGCCTAAATAAGTTCCAGATTCCAACATTATAGCTCTGACCTCGTCCATCTTTTGACGATGATGAGCCGCTGCATCGTAGAGAGTCGTCTGCGAGGAGCCTGAAGTAGACTGGGGCTGATCTGGCGAGGACGGAGGATTCAGCGGAGCAGGAGATATGTGCATGTTGAGTTTATGGGGAATTTGCGAGTTGTTTGAAGTGGGTTTTATACCTTCAACCCGGAGGAAAACAGTTCACGTCTAGAATGTTCTTTGGGAGGCTTGTTGCTAGGCAAAATGAGTGTGATCCTCATCCAGCAGTGTTGACATTCATTGGAGGATCATTGAGTGATCGGATCTGCATTTTCGGCGACTACTGAAAAGTTTGCATGGAAGAGCCTGACTTAAAACGTGGAATAAGCTAGGTTGATACCGTTCAGCTTTCCAACCAGGCATTGACAACATGCTGGGAGACACTGACCTTTTCCTTTCTCCACACTCGATGGCCTTGAGCCTCAGTGACGAGCTTGCAAAACTGAAACGGAATGATCTCTTGGAAATCTGCAAGGACCGGCTCGTACTCTCAAGAATTGACCGAGAAACAAAGACGAACTTGATTGCAGCGATTGTTTCCAAAGGGTCCGCTGCTTTGCATATAATTGCAAGAGAAAAGGTGGCCAAAATGGAGGAGCTGCGAAATGGGGCCACACAGTCAACAAACCAGGATAGAAAGCGAAAGAGAGAGGAAGCACAGCAGCACCGGAGGCTGGGTCGACGGGTTGAGGAGGGTATTATAGGTTGGCAGGAGCTACCCGACATGGACAAGTTCATGGAGCTTCCCACTTCTGAAACCGTCAAGGAATGCTATCGAGCCTTCTATAATGCAACTTCAGCATCGGCAGTCCAAATGACAGTCTGCGGAGTGTGTGGCCAAGAAGTTGGCATACTTGAAGACAAAGTCACGAGTATACCACTACAAGACCTCCCAAACGCCCATCGTCTGGTTCCAAAGGTCCAGCATCCGCATCATGATTTGTTTAACGGGTGTCTGCTTGACCCTGCAGGTGTTCAAACAAATGGGACCTCAACAGTCGTGCAAATTTGCCGCAAGTGTTTCCTGGACCTGAAAAAGACAGATTGCAAGTTGCCACCAAAATTCAGTCTTGCAAACGGACTATGGCTGGGAACTATACCTTGGGTACTGCAAGTTCTCACATTTCCTGAGCAGCTTCTACTGTCGCAACTTTTCCCCCGAGTATACGTCTTCAAGCTCTTTCCCAAAGCTGGAGGTCATGGAGATGGAACAACCCTACAGCGGGGAATGCGAGGAACTGTCAGCACCTTTGAATTGGACACGGGAGGCATAACATCCATGATCTCAGGAGACCTCCTTCCACACCCACCAGCTGTTCTGGCCTCTGTCATTTCTGTGACATTCATCGGACTTGGAAGTCTTCCAAAACGGTGGTTGAAAAGCACATTCACAGTGCGGCGAAAAGTTGTCCATGATGCACTTTGCTGGCTCAAGGAAAACAATCCATACTATGCAAAAATTAGCATTGACTCTCAGCGGTTGCAAACACTCCCTGAGGATGATGTTCCAGTGGAAATCCTCAGCATTGTTCATGAGTCTGATGATGCAGGGATTGTTGAACAAGAAAATTCTGGCTATGCCTCTCGGCATGATGATGATTCTGAGAGTCCCGTCTTTCAACAGGGTAAGGCAGCAAGCACCAAGTAGATGCAAGGAGCTCACTATGGTTCACTTAGGCTTCAATGAAGAAAATCAAGGGGACATAATTCCTGAGAGTAACCATGACTATGCTGGTAATACCATGCAAGGTACGTATCAGTTTAAAATCTGTCTCATGAACTTCATGCATGCTCACCTAGGGTTTCTAGATTTACAGAATGATACTGACCCAGATGTCATCCCCCTGGAAGTCTCTGGAGTAGTTGACACAGATCTGTCAAAATTGTCAGCAAATGAGTTGATGCTATGGGGGCTTGCCAATCTCTGGGAAGAAGGGAAGGAAGGAGGCTATGCCGTTCGTCATGGACGAAAGCCAGTTCGTGACTTTCGGTCCAGCACACGTGATCACACCGGCGGTCAGTCAGAAGACTCAGAGTCTGAGGGCAATCCAAAAACGCGATCAAACTTCTTTGAACGAGCATACCCTTTCCTGTTCCCATATGGAACAGGTGGCATTGAAGGTGATCAGCAAGTGCGTGTTGAATTTTCGGAGCACATTCAATGGGCCCTCCGATATCATGACAGACGTTTTCGGCGGCACGAAACATTTTCTTTTGTTGCATTTGGCATTATGCAACGGCGACAGGCCCTGAATTCAGCCCGTATACAGATCCGACGACAAAATTTTGAGAAAGATGCACGGACAATAGCATCTATAACCGTTGAAGCCCTGAACCAAGCACGGAAGGAGGAAGAGAAGGGACTACCAATCAGCAATCCAGCAGTTCGCACTCTTCGACAGCATGTCCATGCGACTGCAGCTCGAGTCATGGGATCTAATCAGTCCCGTTATGTTTTGCGAAGCCAGATATGGTCGACAACAGTGATCTTTGGCCCACCATCTCTGTGGATAACAATTAATCCTTCAGATCTGCATGATCCTATTGCCCAGATCTTTGCTGGCGAAAACATCGATCTTAATAATTTTTTCTCAACAATTGGTCCAGACGCAGAAAAGCGTGCTCAGAACATTGCAAAGGATCCATATGCTGCTGCAAAATTCTCTCATTTCTTGCTCAAGACAATTATTGAAACACTTTTCGGTGTTGAATCAACTCAATTTCAAACAAAGAGCAAAGTGGGGATTGTTGGGCACGTAACAGCATACTTCGGAACTGTGGAATCACAGGGCGAGGTACACTACACCTGCACTGCTTCATATGGCTGAAGAATGCTCCTAACGCAACAGAAATGACTCGCCTCTTGAAAAAGGAAGATTTCCGAGCACGTGTGGTTGCCTATATCCGGGCTAACATTTGTGCATATCGACCAGGACTGGAATCTGAAGAGTCAGTGAAGGCAATTCCCAAGGATAGAAATATCGCTTACAGCTGCCCACCAAACCCTGATGCACCAAATTACGATGAGTTGTTAGCCGACTTTGAATTACACCTCGCCAGAACTGAGCAAGTACACACCTGTCGGTTGCGTCGTTGCCTTGTCCCTGATCGATATGGAGCATTGCACTGCAAAAGGCGGGCACCATTTGAACACATTTCTGAAGATTTCGTAGACGAGCATGGAAATTGGGGGCAAAAACGACTCTACGAGTTCATGAATGCCTGGATGCCTGGCATTCTCATCAATGGTCGGTGCAACAATGACGCGAAATTACTCACAAATGGGCAAGACACACGAGATGTCACATTCTACACACTGAAATATGCTGCGAAGGCCCAAAAACGTTTGCATAACCTTTCCGCAATTCTGGCAGATGGATATGCATATCACAAGGACCAACTATCTCAGGGAACAGGATCAGCATATATTGAAGGGCTCCGTGATGAACAGCGCTTGCTAATTTTTCGGCTTGTCCATGCAATTAATAGGGAGCAGGAATTGGCTGCACCAATGGTGATGTCATATCTTATGGGCTGGGGGGACACGTACCGATCACATCATTACACACCCATCTACTGGTCATCATTTGTGGGTCGGTTGTTCAAAACTTTTCCCGAGTTTCAGATTCCAGTCCAACGGTAAGAAAAGCTAATCAAGCACCAGACAAGATGCTAAAATCATGATCTATCAGGTCTACAGTTTCCAAAGATCAAACTGAAAACCCAAACCCTAATCCTGAAGACAGCCAATTGCCTGAACAAATTGAAAATCGAGAAGCTGAAGCAGCTGAGGTAGATATCAGATGATGCATATTCCATTAAGAAGTAATACTGACATACGCTTAGAACGGAGATGATATACTGACACTTGACATCAACACTGCTGGAAAAGTCTATGCAAAATGCCAGCTCACAGACTACGCCACTCGAGGTGAAGCACTCACTGATTGGAACATTATAGAATTTTTTGTCAACACTTACGAGGAGGATATCCGCACCAAAACTTCAGACACAACAGCAGGAAACCAAGAGGAAGATACATCAGCAAGCAGACCTGTAGATACTGAAGAAGGAAGTTATGATGACGGATCTAGGGGACCTCGAGTTAGACGTGGGCGCCAGCCAAACCAAAGAGTTCCATACCTGGATGCTCATCCAAAACACAAGCAAGTACAACGGGTTATTCGCAGTGAAGGTCACAACAATCTTCCCAACTTTGTTGGCCAATTCTTTCCAAGGCGCGATGATCCAGAAAATATGCCATTCTACTCCGCTTGCATGTTGATGTTACTCAGACCATGGCGCAAACTCCAGTTGGACCTGAAGGGCCCAGATGAGACTTGGGAGGATGCATTGCGAGCATTTCTGGAGACACCCGATGCTCGATCAAAAGGACTCCACAACATTGTAGAAAACATCCAGTACTTCCATGATTGCGAAACATCAGCAACAGAAAACCACCGAGACACATCAGAAACTGAAGGACGTACCCAGGAGTTTGATATTGAAGAAGAGCCAGTTGATGAGGCTCCTGCACCGAGCTTAACATCAGCGAGCATTACACAGGCCCATGTGGATGAAGCAATTGAGTCCCAGACACCTCGAAACGAATTGAACCACGCACGCCATGCAATCACAGTTGCCCAACACGCCCGCATATTTCAGGCTGACGGAAAGGCAACTTGGGATGTCCAAGCGAGCGAGGCGTCCAGCAAAGTCACAAATGCAAATGGAGATGATCTGTCGCGGCTACAGCGGTGGAGAAGTCAGCTGGAAGCTGATGTGGCAAAGCAAAACATAAACTCACAACCGTCCTCCTCTGAAACTCCTTCCAGCAGTGGGAGTGTTTCACACTTGTCCATGGAAAACAATCCAAGAAATGAACCAACAGTTTCCATTATTCCAGAGGCAACTCATCTTGGTCCAGAAGTGGCGCTGACAGCAGTTGATCCCTCCGAGTTGAGGAAGGACCAGCGAAGAGCATATGACATTATTGCATGGCACCTGGACCAGACTCTTGCCGGTAGAAACCCTCCAGTATTGCGCATGATCATGCAGGGTGAAGGCGGAACTGGGAAATCAAAAGTTATCCAGACATTAACAGAAACATTTGCAGCTCGTGGAGTCTCACATATGTTGGTTAAAGCTGCATATACTGGGATAGCTGCATCACTTATAGGCGGAAAAACGACACACGTAATTGGTGGTATCTCATTGGGAGCTAGCAAATCGAAAGGCCTCACAGATGAAGCAAAAGCCCGCCTGGAAGCAATATGGGATCAACACGAATACATAATCATTGACGAAGCCTGGATGTTAGCAAAGTCATTCCTGGCACTTTTGTCACGAAATATCAGCATTGCGAAACAAGGTCGAACGCGAAATGGAAGCTCATCCTTTGGCAGTATCAATGTCATTCTCGTTGGCGATCCACATCAGTTCCCTCCCGTGGCTTGTGCTTCTCGCGAAGCATTGTACTTTCGTCCAGATCCTGCCAACGATTCAATTGACTGTCAGCTCGGACGAAAAATCTATGAAGAATTTACAACAGTAGTCACCTTGAAGCAGCAAATGCGGGTGACAGACGAGGTGTGGCAGGATTTCCTGCAGCATTTGCGG
Organism: Agrocybe chaxingu; assembly: GCA_027627235.1. Taxonomy (NCBI): domain Eukaryota; kingdom Fungi; phylum Basidiomycota; class Agaricomycetes; order Agaricales; family Agrocybaceae; genus Agrocybe; species Agrocybe chaxingu. The sequence goes on along the minus strand of JANKHO010000310.1, from coordinate 15,277 downwards.
CATGGAAAGGTTCAGGAACGTCATCTGACAATACTGAGAGAATTAGTGGTGGATAAAGACAGCACAAATAGGGTTGATTTCGACACCGAACCTTGGAAATCAGCCGCACTTGTTACGCCTCGACACGCTGTCCGGAAAAGTTGGAACGAAATGGCAGTCCGGAAAATGTGCCGGGAAACAGGACGGCAGCTCTTTATATGCACAGCCGAAGATACTGTCAAAGACCGTCCGTTGACTCTCCTGGAGAAATATATACTAGAATCACGACACACCAAGCAGAAAGGACAAAGAGGAAGACAGCAGACAAAAGATCTTCCCCGGAAGATTGAACTCGCCATCGGAATGAAGGTGATGGTGACGAATAACATCGAGACCGATTTGGACCTTACAAATGGAGCTCGCGGCGAAATCGTCGACATTGTCTTGCACCCTGATGAGCCGCCAGTAGGAGACAGCCCTATTGTCCATCTAAAATATGTCCCAGCATACATTCTGGTCAAGTTATCGCGGACACGAGCCTCAAAACTGGAAGGGCTGGATGATGCGGTCATACCTGTAGAACCGATTACGACAACATATCGTATCAAAATGAAGGTTCGAGGAAAAGAAATAACACGCACCATCCGTCGACGCCAATTCCCAATGACGGCAGCATATTCATTCACTGACTATCGCGCACAAGGCCAAACACTGCGATATGTAATCATCGACATTTCCCCACCTCCTACCGGAAAGCTGACGCTCTTCAACTTGTATGTGGCACTATCACGTAGCTCCGGAAGGGACACAATACGTCTTCTTCGAGGATTTAGTCCGGAACTGTTCATGCAAAGTCACGATGTTGAGCTTCTTCTGGAGGATGCAAGACTGGAAGAACTAAATAAGGCCACCATGAATTGGTATGAGGAAGTTGTTCGGCAGACACGAGGTACGTGCACTCACTTCTTCAGCCAACATTCCAATTCTCATAACTCCTTCGGGCATTCAGATTGAAGGCACGAGCCAACATGCTGAGCATTATCGCAACTCCCGTTGGCGTAGATAGAGTAGAGACTGAAGGGGGGCAAGAACGGGTTAAGACGCACATATGCGTAGCGCGTAAGCAAAGAGAGGGAGCAGAAGCGCGGAACTCGATTATCTAGGACACGTGGACACGTGGACCATGTTGAAATCCATATCTTATCTCATCCCCGTGAATGAATTCTTATCTCTTATATATATTTTAAGAATATTTTATTTCTGGAAGAGAAGAAGAAAAGAAAAAAAAGAAGACGGCAATCACCGGTCGACCAGGAACAGGCTTCAATATGGGGGTGCAAGAACCCTTGCATTGCAAGCAAGGGAACTCACGAGGTGGTTTCTTATCCGACGGCGACCAAACATACGTGAAATATCTGGTTGTTAATCTGATAACGCTTCCGCCTACGCAGTCTCGAGGACAAGATTCGAATAATTTATCGCTGAACGCTCAGCACCCACGCCCATCGTGATTCGGATGTAGCGCAATAGCCACGCCTGTCGACGAGGCAATGCTGCGGGCGCGCTCTCTCTCCCAACACATCGTCCAAGTGGTCTGAAGATATCGTCCCGTGCAAAAAACGAATCGCGCTGTCTCCGGAGGTACACATGCTTCTGAGCCGCCATCGCAGTACTGCCCCCAACACCCCCGAACACATTGCTCGTCCAATGCTTACATATACTTGGCCTATGATTTCTGATAGAACGGGATGAGTCCGCCAAGTCGGCGAGCGACAAGTGTTGCTGATCTGCGCGACGCCACTGCACCTGCCTCTACGGCCACATAGAAGATACCCGCCTCTCCGTGTCGACGCAGGTCGACGCCCAACACACGCGATCGATACGAATTCGCTTGATCAGGCTCCGTTTCCGAGTCTCCGTCCGGTTCCTTCCTTCAGCCTCCTGCGCGTTCATGTGTAACGTGTAACAGCGTGGGTAACGACTGTAGGAAGATCCAAGTGTGTTCGCGGCCGCCTCGTCCATCTGCATCAAGATTCAAGCCGCCTTCTGCCCCCGGCATGTTTATCACCCCAGTCCAGCGATCGCCACGACTATAGCTTCTACACAGAGTCAAACGCATACTTAAGTGGCGTTTCGAGGATAGGAGCTCTTGATCGTCTCCCTCTATCGCCCAGTCTTTGTCCCTGCTCCCGCGATGGCTACCCCAGGGCTCCCCGCCATTCCCTCCCTCGACAATACCTATGGCGCGATCTTCATCGGCATGGTCATAGCTGCGGGGTAAGTCGTCAAGAGATCTTTCATTTTCTACGTATTAAAGCTCGACGCGTTGGCACGATATAGGTTGTGGGGGATCACTACCGCACAGACGTATTGGTATTATACGACATACCACAAGGATCCGATCGGGTGGAAGCTGCTGGTGCGTGGTGGATGTTCGAGGTCATTTGCTTTCTGCTTATCATCGTCTTTTCCTTGTTAGGTCGCAACTGTCTGGTATGCGTTGCCATTCGTGAATCTAAATGCTCTCAAAAGCTAAATCTTAGCTGCTACCTCCCAGGACACTCGACACAGTCCACCAAGCTCTCATCAGTTACCTCAGTACGTCTGCCCTTTTTCCGGGGACTACGCGCCGATATTGATTTGTTGCGCAGTATATCACTATGTCATCACAAATTACTTCAACCCGCAGGCGCTCGACCAGGTCATTCCTACGTTCTCGGTGCGCCCCCCTTTGACAGAAACCTATAATGAATACTAATTCGACACTCTTGAATTATCAGATCCAAGCAGTTTTTGAGGTGAGCTCTCCCATTCGACGCTCGTTACGAAGGCCGAGTACTCCCTTTCGTTGACAGATCGTGCCCACATTCCTTGTCCAATGCTTTTTCCTGATGCGGATCTGGCGACGTGCGTTATCTATCATTGATCATTCACTTTCTGCCGATATCAATCGCTGGGTCTGACTGATATCTGCCGTGTTGCGTATGCAGTGAGCAGGGGCAAATTTAAATGGGTGTTAATCATCTTGCCGGTATGTACATCCCTTTATCTGGCGTCTATTTTCGAAAAGTTATGTGCGCCTATCACAGTCGTTCTTCATCGTTGGTAAACTCGGTGCGCCAACCTGCTTCTCACTGGCTCATATCTGCTTTCTAACATTCAAGCCTAGTCGTCGGCATTGGTACGCTGCATCCAACCTACCCCCCTCGATTCCTAATGTAACATCTTTTGCGTTTGGCAGTCTGGATCGCTCGTGTCGTCACTCGGACGAGCGTGACCGACTCAAATGCTCGGGACGGGCAGCTCGTCAAGTGGGCCCAGGGTTCCGCGATGGCAGCTGACGTCCTCCTCGCGGGTATGATGGTGTTTCTCCTCTACTCGTCCCGCACAGGCATGACGCAGACAAACACGACAATCAACAAGCTGATGGTGCGTCCATCGACTTGAGTTTTCTGGTTGATCTTGGCTGATTCTATTCATATGCAGCTGTACGCAATCAACACTGGAGTGATTACGGGTCTCTGCGCGATTGCCACGCTCGTGTGCGTGGTTGCATTCCCGAATACGTTTATTTACGGGCTGTTCTACTTCTGCATTGGGCGATTGTGCGTTCTCTGTTCTGCTTCTGTTTATCCTTGGCTTATTGGGGCGTAGATATGTCAACTCCATGCTGGCCTCACTGAATGCCCGTAAGAACCTCATGAACCAGACGACCTTCCTGGAGATGTCGTTATCTGGGGACTTGGGCACTCACACGGCGGGTCAGACATTGCAAACGCGTGGAGAGGTTACCAAAGGGGTACGCAACTATAATCGACATCTCTTTGTCGTAAAATTTACCTGAAATACTTTGCAGAGCATCTCTGGTAGCGCCGCGTTCGAAGAATCCAGCAAGCTGGGTGTGTACATCAACACAACGCGCGCAACCCGTCACGACACAGCAGTATAAATTTCAGTTGCCCCTCGGTGCTTTGAGAACTTGTAGAATTACCTGATGTAATGTGCCTTGTAAAATGAGAAACACACTGCACAGATTGACTCCCTTAAAGCTCAAGGTGTAGGACCATAAGCCTCAGTCATTTCGGGCAAGTGTACGTACTGTGTGGCGTCGATCTTCTTACGTAAACAACCCGTGCAAATGTTTATGCCCGCTACCTTTAGGTAGCTGGGTCTTATTCCGCCCCCGGAAAAATTTTTGGCAGTAAGAAAATGTCTCATGACCATATTTAGAAACCCAATTCAACGGAGTAGGTTTGGTTGCCGAATTTTTTATCTAATTTTCCGAACGAAAAGATAAGATAGGAATTGGGGCTGGGCGTGTCGATGTGGCTATTTCTTTGTAATCTCACAAATATGGTAATGCCCCTATTCGCGACATCCGATACAGAATACAGAAGGGAGACTTCAAACTAAATATTTCATGGTTCAAACAGATTAATACAGATGTTTGGAGGTGATACGGAGCTTAATCTGTGAAAATGGTACTAACTATGAGAAGCAAGGAGGTTATTTGCCACGGGATGCCGCAAGGAGCCAACCGCAGGTTGGCGACGAGCGGCGGGACAATTCTCATAATTTCGGGAAGCAAGTTTTCACTCTATGCTAGCTCGTGGAGGTGTGACACGCTGGGCAGTGCAGCTACTCAATTGAATGGGTGGTAGAAACAAGCAGGACCCCTTCTGGTAGGAGAATGGGGCTGGGACGCGCAGTACAAAGGATGACCTTGATTACCAGCCAGTGGACTGGTACTAGAACTGGCATATGGAGGACTTTTTCCAATTCTACTGTATATTTAGATGATCTGTCTAGCAGCGAATCAGTCTGAAACCCCCGTGCAAAGCACGGGTCACTATCTACATCCTTTCAACCGTTCCAACGCACTTTATTAAAATACTTTACACCAAAAAATCGATGTGTACTATATTCTCAACGGGCAGGCGAGGGACGAAGGTAGCGGGCAATGCCGCCCCGCCGGCCCTACCCGAGTTATTACATAATATTCCGCATCCGGTAGCGGTATCCTCCACATCGGACAGCGAGCCGCAACTAGAAGCTGAATTTAATTCACAAGTTCACCTTCAACATCTCTAACACTTTCTACAGCTAGCTGGTCCCTGGAAATCCCTCTATACTGGATACTGCACTATTCCAATAAGCGCGGGTCTGTTCATTCAATCTCCTGGCGATAACTATCTGGCTCTTCCCCCCAAGCCTGTGTCCTAGCGGTTACCTGATACTCTGGCTAGTTGAATGGCGACTCTAGGCTTACCGATACCCCTGTGTCTCACTCTGTTGTTCTTTCTCCGACCTATATCGGTTTTAGCATCCTTGTACCCTACCAAACCCGTCTCGACGACCTTCTACACTGCTGGACAAGCCGCGGAACTCAGATGGGTGGAGGATGGCCAGCGGCCTCTTTTGAGCGCTATGGGTCTCATGAAGATTGATCTCTACGCTGGAAATAATGTATGTCTCTCTCTGGGCCCGTTTGTTCATTAGATGTTTGCTCAATCTCTACACTAGACGTACTTGGCCACCATCGCAAACGATATAGACCCTCTAGCGCTGGGCACAATTGTCTATATCCCGCAAGTCATTCCAAAGAACTACCATCTCTGGTACGGCATTTCTACCGATGATCGTCTAGTTTTGACAAAAGACTCACAGTACCCTACGCTTCATCACGGCCCATCCACCTCAAGTCGTTTACACGGCGGACTTCAACATCATTCCGAGTCCATATCTTGAAGATCCTCGCACCTCGCCGACCACGACAACGTCTTCTTCCTCCCTCCTACCTACGACCGACAGCACCATCTTGTCGAGGATCAGCTCAACACAGCCTGCATCGCCGAACCCATCAGACAACCCATCCTCAAAGAGCACTTCGGCGAGCTTGACCTGGTCGTTAAGCGGTAGAGTGGGCGCCCAAGGAAGCAACCTGGTTGACGTGGAGCGCGTCAAGTTCAGGCTTCTGTTCATCGTCTGGCCCGCGCTCGTTGGTCTTTCATTGGCGATCTGAACTGACGGGCTTTTTGTTCTGAATGCGTTTCTTAGGCCATCACCTGGTTCGCGGCCGGCAGCTCTATTGTATCTTTCTGGAGATACTCATTCTGGAAGGCGATAAGATTGTACTATGAAAGAACTGCCAAATAAAGAGTCCAAAAGGGATCTGACACCGCCTATCTGAGTGCGTCTATCGAGAATATGTGGATAAGAGTGTATAAAGAGGTGCGAGGGCCTCAGCAACGCCGACTTAAGGACGCGACGAAAATCAAGTGAAAAACAACCCGTTACGGAAGCTACTACGACTTACAATTTTGACCGCGCCTGAAGGTAAACCAGTAGTTCTTCCCATCTGTATTACGTCAGAATTCGCCAAATAGAACTTATAGGTCGGGATTGCCTCCATGCGATATTAGCGGCGGAAGGAGCACAGACTTATAGGACAGCTACAGCTTGAAGATCCTACGCCAACGATAGTAAGGAAGGGAAGAAAAATTAGGGCCCTGAAAAGTGGAGTGTTCCATCTAATTATATAGGCCGTTTCATGCGCATTTGAATCGGAGAGTCACTGTACGCGTTCCTTTTATTCAACAGCTTCTTTGGATCCAACGAGTTGAGACTGGTGCTTTCGGAAGAGACAGGGGCTAGTAACTCCGTTTAAGGGAAAATACACCACATTCAGTCAACGACAAACACGGATTTCCGCAGCGGCGATTTGTTAGGGCCCATGGGAAAACTCGAACAATTCATGGGCTCCCAAAATCTGAAGCCTGCAATTTTGCCTTCTGCTTTCCTCACTGTATTCCGAATTTGTATTTTGGGGGGCTTTCATAAAATTTACCTAAGCGATCCTTAAGGACAAGTCGTGCGAAACTTTATCGCATGTCTTCATGGCAAGAATATTAGTACTCGATTTGTAAGAGGAATAATGCGAGCTCATTGTACTGAGCGCAATCGAAGCATGCTCTTCCGATCGAGACTCTTCGATGCACTAAGCAAAACGCCGTGGTTTCTGGTACGGGTGCACATTACAAACGAAACTGCGGACTCAGTACTCAGTCCTCATAAAGGGTGAAATAAATTTTATTGTTTGCCATGTCTCGCTTGGCAATGTCAACCTTCTTATGAAGCCATGCATAGCAGAAAGGACCGCTAGCATAATTTTTTTGACAGTGCTAGCCGCGAGCGTCGGTCACATCCGTATCCAAGCACTTATTTTTGCTTTTGCCATCGATTCATCATGACGCGTCCTGAGCGGCTTCCGTTGCTGTATGCTTTCCGGTGTTTGTTTAAATGCGCGTCTAGCCTCTAATGAGCAGCCCCTAGTTCGTGAGAGATCGCCACCTATACGGCTGTAATCCGTGCCATTCACCATCTCTAAGCCATTCAAATCGCTTACTTCCATGCCCGCTCAAGCAGAACCTCTAGTGAAGCCCAGCTCTAAAATCAGAAGTCATTCGGCGGTGGCGCTCTAACGGTATATAATAACCTCGGGGAGAAATTGGCCTTCCAGCAGACCTCACCATGCGTCTCTTCCACAAGCTTGCTGCTACTCAAATTTTGAGCCTGCTTCACAGCAGTGCTGCGGTACTTCTCAGTCAGAGAGATCTTACCCGTGTTGTGAACACCAACTACGACTTCGTCATTGTCGGAGGTGGGTACTACTCCAGTTCATATTCCTGCCGCTTGCCCACCTGTTCCTTGGATTCTCAGGTGGTACTGCCGGGAATGTCGTCGCAAACAGGCTTACGGAGAATCAAAATTTCAATGTTCTTGTGCTCGAAGCTGGTCCAAGGCAAGTAAAACTCCATGGAGAGGCTTGGGACATACCACTTATCATCTGGCACAACTGTAGCGACGCTGGGATATTGGCTCTCCAAGTCCCATTCTTGACCGCCACTACTACGACTCAAACTCCCTGGGATTGGAACTACACCTCAGTGCCCCAGCCAGGACTAAATGGTGCCTCAGTGGGTCTCCCTCGTGGATATGTGCTAGGCGGAACAAGTTCCACCAGTACGTCGCCTTTGTCTTTCCAAATTCCTGGGAAAATCTCATTCCGTGCCCTTCCAGACGGTATGATCTACACTCGGGGTTCCAAAGCTGACTTCGACCGCTATGCAAACTTCACAGGAGACGAAGGCTGGTCATGGGACAACATGCTGCCCTATTTCAAGAAGAGTGAGAAGTTCACCCCACCGTCAGACCGACACAACACCACTAGACAGTTCGACCCTTCGGTGCACGGATTCGACGGTCTGAATTCCGTCAGTCTGCCCGGCGCCCCCACAGTCATCGATGACCGCTTCGAGGTGGCCATTGACCAGTTAGGTGGGGAGTTCACGTACAATTTGGATGTAAATTCGGGATCGATGCTTGGCTTCGGTGCGCGAGGTGTTCCTAATCTATGAGAATACATATATCTGACCAACGCCATGCAGGGTGGGTTCAGGCCACGATTGACGGTCCATCGGCCAGTCGCAGTAGCTCTTCCTCAGGATACCTTGCACGAGAGTTCTTGCTCAGACCGAATCTCCACGTTTTGGTCAACGCACAGGTGTCACGGGTGATTAGTGAAGGAAATCGAGATGGAGTTCCGGAATTCAAAACGGTGGAATTCCGCTTAAACGGAGGAGGTAATTATATTTCCTTTTTCTTGCTCTCTTGATTACTAAAACGCGACAGACTCCCTCTTCAACGCGAGCGCTAGTAAGGAGATCATCCTTTCGGCTGGGACAATAAACACCCCACAAGTGCTTATGAACTCAGGAATTGGTAGCCCGTCACATCTCCACTCGCATGGCATCCAATCCGTCGTCGACCTGCCAGATGTCGGCGAAAACCTATTTGATCATCCCCTTATTACGCTCTCCTGGCGCGTCAACTCTAGCGGGACGTATGACGACTATAGACGCAACTCGGCTCTACAAGACGAGGCACTTCAGACGTGGAAGACTACGCGCCAGGGCGTCTACGCCACCGGAGCCTCGCAGCACATTGGCTTCGTGCGCGTCCCCAGCAACAGCAGCGTCTTCGCGAACGCCCCAGACCCTGCTTCAGGCCCAGGCTCTCCGCATTTCGAGATATTGGTCTCGGTGAGTACCTTAATTTTCGTTGCTGTCTTTTGTCTTATAAAAACATATGCAGAATTTCCGTATAGGACCACCCCACCTGAAGGAAACTACCTGAGCATCTTGGCCTTGTTAAGTAGCCCAGGTGACAATGCGCGAGGCTCGGTCAAGCTTAATTCCAGCGACCCATTTTCCATTCCGCTCATCGACACAGGACTACTCGCTGACAACGCTACGGATCTTGCGCTTATGCGCGAAGCTGTCAAGAGCGTTCTCCGCTTCGCCTCTGCTCCTGCTTGGGAGGAGTATATAATAAGCCCTCAGGATTCAACTCAACCTGGGTTAAATGCGACGGATGCTGAACTGGACGCGTTTATTAGGGCTAACACGCGCTCCGGATATCATATTGTTGGAACTTCGAGCATGACGAGGAAGGGAGCCGGAGCAGGCGTCGTTGACCCAGATTTGAAGCTCAAGAGAGCAGCAGGGCTGCGGGTCGTCGATGCTTCAGTGCTGGTGAGCTTTGGCCAATCTGTTGAATGTTTTTAACACTGACATATTTAATAGCCCTTTGTACCAGCTGGACATACCCAAGCCCCGACGTATGCTTTGGCCGAGCGAGCTGCCGATTTAATCAAGGCGACCCATTCCCCGTAGCATGTTGTAATATTTGTGATACTCCATTCATTGTTTCTTCTTTTTCTCTGCCGTTTCTCTTTCCTTTTATTCAGGAAAAATGAATCACATTTGTCAGTTACGTTCGTGGAGCCCCTGAGTCGCGTTCAACCCGAATGTCAACGGATCAGCTGATCGTGATGCATGCCCATCAAACACTTGCTGCCAACTTTCATCACCTTGCGCCGGGCTACGCTCAAACATACGTACCCTTGGCCTCGCAATGGCGTCGTGGGCGCATCAAGGCTCGCCCTGATCGCCGCAATGCCCTCACCAAGGCACTTCTATGACAATATAAAACCACTTTGCAGAAGAATGCAAATCCCGCCACCAAGTTGCGCTGCGGTATGGGAGGGTCCGATTTCTTCTGTTCGGTATGTGGCATTCCCATGTACTGGACGAGGGATTTGGGCTCAATTTCTCCCACAGATTACAGGAGCTCATTACCTCTGGCGCGTAGAAAAGGTAACCGTTCCCTGTCTACTCATCAACTGACTCTCATATCTCGCCCTTCAGGTGGCTGAAGATATACTCGAAGTGGCACAAAACGCCGAGGATTCGGAAGGGAGTGCGGATGAGCTCGATGACGAGGAGAACGACCAACAGGAGGGAGATAGCCCTGCTGTGAAGCGCCAGAAGAAGCTCGAGTCTCTTTCCGCAAAACTGAGGAATGGGTTGCACTACACCCAGGAGGACGTCGAATCGAGCTGCGAGTTTGTCATCATCTGCCCATATGTGAGGGATGACTCCGGCGGACAGATTATCCAGGCGTAATATGAGGACCCTCGTAAGGACTTCCATCCGTGTCTCATTGGCCAACCAATTTCCTCATACCCAGACCCCGAGCATCCCTCAGTGGACAACATCACGCACGTTTTCAACATTGTACCTGGGATGAATCCAGAGCTGGGCGACTACGTGAGCAACCCCGACGACGGCAATCGATACAGTGTCCTAGGTTACGGCAATTGCCTCATCATCGCTCGGACGGCGTTCTACATCCTCCAGGCCGCGGCGCCAGCAGTCCGGCCGTGGATGATCTACGCGCTCGCGTACAGCCAGGACAGGGGTACACAGGGACATATCAAAGGCGTCGACTACGGGCCTGTGTCGTACACTCTGGAACAATATTCATGGACGGCGGCCATTTGCGGTTCTCAGGACTCAGACGTGGTTAAACACTTTTGGAGGAACCTCTTGATTCAGGACAAGAGCGACGAGGAGATATTGCACGAAGCATGGAAGGGGCCGGGTAATATGTGGGTGTTCAAGCATCCAAGCAGGTGAACCACCATCCTTTTTTCATTCAGAAGGGGCCAACACTCACACCGTTGCTAGATTCCCAGTCGAGGAGACGATGACGATTAAGCCGTTCCCCGCCTTTTCCTCCATCGAATCAACCAATCCGTTTGGAAAACCGACCCTCGACAACCTCCCAGTTGATATCCTGCTCAGCACCTGCGAGCATCTTCCCATACGGTCCATCTGCGCGCTAATGACCACCTGCAAGCGGTTCCGCGCGAACATCCTCCCACACGCGAACGCCATATCCTACCGCCGGCTCTTGCACGACGAACCGTGGTACCTTCCCGCCGGCCCGTTCGATACCCCTCGTGGACGCGATGAGGTCGACTGGTGGGAGACCCATTGGTCACAGGCACTCGCTGTGCCGAAGACTGATATTCACGAGAAAATACCGTGGCTATTATATCGTCGAGCGTGCAGTGACAGCATGAGCATGTGGAATCGGAAGCGTGTTTGGGATATTTCGCGGCAGATAGAGGAGTTGTGTCGGAAAGAAGGCTATTTATCTTCTCGCTAATGTTCCAGTATTTTCTATTGGTGAAGAGCTTTCTCAATTATAGAGTCGTGTCTTGACTTCGAGGCCTCTCACCCCCCCCCCGTTGTGAGCTACAGTATTCTTAAGTCTTTATTTATTTCCTCTGCTTTAAGGTGCATCTGGAGCCCTTACTCCCAAAACTGAGAACGTGATGATCTTATCTACCCGACCCTTGCACAGCTTTGGCAGATGTTGGCACTTGCGCCTCTTGCACCACAACAACTCACACAGATCGCATTTCGGGACGGCGCAGCTGCTCTCATGAGCTCTAAACCAGGCGGAATTGCCCCAATTTCCAGTAATGATGTACTTAAACAGGATCCCGACCTCTGGTACGACGACGGGAACGTCGTGCTCTGCACAGATACCCAGTCGTTCCGGGTACACCGCAGTATCCTGGCGGCGCGCTCAACCTACTTCAAAAGGTATTTCCAGGAGCACGGAATGTTCCCAGATCACGAAATACGTCTCCCCGAGCCCGGGGAGGAATTAAAGAAGCTAATTTTGGGCATATACGATCCGAGGTGGGCGCTTGCGACTCAAACGCGAATCCCGAAGCTCAAGATTGACTTTTTCTTGGTTCTTATAAAAGCTTCTTCGAAGGACCGCCACACAAAGCGGATTTTCGGGATCTCATCGTGTTCACTCGCCTTGGGTTCAAATATGGCGTGGACCATCTCGCCAGACGGGCGCTTGAGCATCTATCGCTCGCGTTCCCCACATCACTCGAGCGCTGGGACGATAACAACGCTGCAACGTTCGATCGGCGAGCGATATCAGCTGCAGACGCCGTAGAAGCCCTCGTCGTGCTGCGTGCAGTACGAGCCACCTGGCTCCTCCCCACTCTGTTCTATTCCTGCTACAGGGAACATAGTCTCACACGCATCATGGACGCTCCTGCATGGCAAGAGATGTCGCACGAGCGGCAGAAGTTCGTCGTGCGCGGGTACGAGGACCACGTCGATGCATTGCATGGATCGCTTGGGTTCTTCGGGCGCCTGCCGACAGGGGAGTGCAAAACGCATGCTGTCTGCGAAAAGGTGGTCAAGGAGTGGTACGTCGAGACGCTCACTTGGAAAACGCGCCATCCGCTCTGGAAGATGACGGCCAAGAAAGACAAGGCGAAGTCGCTGGAGAAGACATGCAAGAACTGTCGTTGGTGGGCAAAACTGTACCACGTCGAGGAGAGGAAGGCGCTGTGGGATCTTCTGCCGAAGATGTACGGTTTCATCCGGACCTGGGAGGGGTTTCAGGAGAAAGAGAAAAGAGCGCTCGCGGATATAACAGCGTTCATTGAAGAGAGTAATGACAAGGCAGGATCTACGCCAAAGGACTCGAAAGAAAAACCGTGGACACAAGACGGAATGGATTAGAAATACGTAGCTATGATTTCAATGCACCCTCTATGACCTCGCTGGTATGCTCCCATAATTTCTTCCTTTGCTCTTCATCTCCGTAGTACCGCTTCTTCGCCAGGTCCTCGCCATGGAATCCAGTCCTCCATGCGCCCGGTGTCTTCGCAGTCGAGTAGATGGCGTTCCACATGTATTCCGCGCAGTCGTCGCCTGACACCGTCCATGGTCGAAGAAGAGCCATCCCGACGGGCGCGATGACCCTGAAGAGGAGGGAAGGAGAGTTGGCGAATAGCGGTGTGCGCACGAATCCAGGGTGAGCGTGGATGAAGGGAATGGTCGAGGCTTTCTCTGCGAAAGACTACGAAAACATGAGGTCAAGAAAGATAGTCTCTACGAACGTGAAACCTACCTCGCACATCAGGTCATTGTAGGTCGACGCGACCAGGGCAACCTTCGACAATGAGTAGGTATTCTTGAGGGCAAGGTCGTTGAGGTCTATCTCGCCACCGTATCCCGGAGCGAGGACAGTCATGACCGACGCGTGCTCCCCAGCATCCTTCGCCGCCTGAACCGGTGGGAGGAGGTCGTGAATGAACTTCCACCGAGCATAGTAGTGCACCGCGAGCTTCCTGTCGACTCCCTCCGTTGTCTCCGTCCTTCCCGCCGTCGTCATGATGCCCGTGGAGACGACTAGGTAGTTGATCTTGGGGAACTTGTCGAGGATGTTGCGCGTTGCGTCTTGCACGTTCTTCATCAACGTTACGTCGCATTGGACGAACTCGCGGGCGACAGTTACGCCTGCGTCGGAGGGTGGTAGAGACGCCAGAATGCGGTCGGCGGCGGATTGGTTCCTGCCAACGATGACGATGCTGCTGTTGCCCTTCGTCTGACGTGCAAAGGCTTTTCGCCATGCCCTCCCCAATGCCCGACGTCCCACCAACGAAAACGGCGACTGGTGGTGGAGACGTAAGGTGAGAGAACGCTGAATTTGCTGCTCGGATAGCATTTATCGAAGGCATTATGGTGGAGTTTCTGGGTGATTGTAAGAGGAGAGTCCGTAAATAAGCAGCATTTTGAAGTAAAATCCTGGTCAACCACCTTGCATGCGTGACGAATTCCTGAAGGCAGAGGACGCCGAGCACTTTTCTGGCCAATCCTGATACTTCGGAGTTCAAAGCTAATTATTACATAATTACTGAAAACACTCGTGGTCCTCTTGTCGTGGTCCTCCTCAACATCGATTTTGACAGTTCGAGAATTCTTCCAAGGCAAGATCGATTTCTTCTAACTATTTTATTTCCAACGATTTTCGGCTCTCTTGATTCTTCAATTTCGTCGGCAAGAAATCGCCTCCTAATGTCATACGAATGTATGGAAATACACGGAAAGCGAAACGGCACAATAGCATCTTGCTATCCTCTCTTGATGTCATTACTCTGTTCCGCGGCCCCTATGCAAGTTGTAGGGATCGAAGGAAGGAAAGAGGCTTCGAGGCGCGTTATTTTGAAGGCGCCAGTTGGAGAATACTGTACTCAATGCAGACACTTACAGCCGCGTTAAAGGCATTTTTAGAGCACGTATGCGGAAGAACATTCAAGAGAACGTATGTGACGTCCAGGGCATCCGATGATGGTCCAAGAAAGAGCCGAAGACTTCGTCTGTCTCTGTATTCTCCCTGAATATGTATCTTTGTCATTATTTCCTCCTCGTTGTAGGTGCACCATAAATCTCGCCACTTTCACAAAATAACTAAATATATCATACGTGTAGAGATTTACCTCTAGCCTGCTTCAACATTTGTCAAAGCAAATCCCGGACAAACCACCCCCGTCTCAGGCAGCTTCACGGAGATTGTTTGACACCGAACAAGGGCCCCATGACTTCCATGTCAGCGAAGGATGCGAAGAAACTTTCTAATTGACCACGACGGTCAAGGCCTCTTTCGTTCAGCGGGAGATGCTGGCCGTTGTCAGTTTATAAACACGACGAAAATCAAATTCGAACCCTAATCTCCTCTGAAGGACAGGCTCTTTGAAAAACAGTCAGGTCAAGGCAGTCAGATAATATGAACGCCCCCCTCAAGCTCATCCTTTTCGCATGTGCCACGTCTCTGGCCAGCGTCGTCTACGCTGATCTAGTGCGTACTCTCCTCTGACTTTGTGCCTGTACTTCTAACTATCCAATTCCAGTTCGCGCTGCTCCTCTTGAATGCCCGACGCATTCCCTGCCCCGGATGCCCACCAGGCTCATACATAACTCTCACCACCATTGGCACCTCCTGCCCATCCTGCGCCTGCGCGCCTTATTCCAGCACCACGACCCAACAATGCATGACCTTCAGCTGCGGAGGG
>JANKHO010000031.1:26236-59250 GCA_027627235.1 Agrocybe chaxingu | reverse complement strand
CCCACAAACCAGTAGAGCCGGTCTTTTTGACGAATTTGCATGCCGTTGACACGAAAACCGTGCCGTTCCATCAAGCAGAAGGCACTTGACCTTGATGTGGCCTGAACGCGTGACTGAATTCGAGCTCCCGGACACAAATTCCTTTATTGCGACGACATTTGTTCCGGAAGTCTCTGAGACGGTTCGGTTCGTCTATGTCTCTGGAACGACCCATCCTAGGTATTATAAGCAAGGAGAGCGGTGGGCGATGATCCTAGGACTCTCACCAGCACCATCGTCAAGCTTAAGACACTATTCCGTCTCCTCCAAGTCCAAAAAACTGTATGCTCCATTGATCTCCTGAGAGTAAGAGAAATTTCCAACGGTGGCCGCTATAGTCAGGGCAGAAATATTGTGCGAAAGATGGCGACGCAGTTGGATCAAGCAACACAGCATCGTTACCCACCAACCTCCACCACGCAAAACGTACGCTCCCCCAGCCTCCACATTTTCTTCTATGCTCATTAGTCACAGGATGTCATTATTGATGTACTTCCCGCGGCGGAGGAGACAGTATTCGATGGTGGGAGTGGTCTTCTGTGAGTTTACCTGTCTTTACGCCACAATCCTGGTTCTCATATGAGAGCTCGAGCAGCAGCGTCAAGTGGTCCTACAGTCGACTTTTCTGCTTCGGCTGTGTATTCGTGGGCCTCACGGGAACCCTCATCGACTTATTCGAGTCTGAAGCCTCGACCGTCAAGGTAGTCGGATTTGTAGCAGCGTTGTTTGGCACCACGTAAGTAGACCCCCCACAAACCCAGATCATTTTGCTCACCTCTCCCTCCAGGCTTTTCATCCATTCGTTAATTGAGCCCCGACGACCTACGGCTTATCGATGGTGGTTTCACGTAGATCGCACTGAGCAGGTCGGGCTGTTTATCGCTTACATTGCTTACGCAACGCCTATGGCAGGTACGCCGCTGTGTGAGGACACGACTCTGATGCTGAGCCCAGCGTCAGGTGTTGCTGCTACTTCTATATTTCTTGTCAACGCCTGGATATACGGGTTCGAATACGCCTTCGCTCATTCACTATCGGGTGCGGGTCCGAGAGCGCAAGTGATCACCGTACATGCCCCACCAAGCTTGCTTTGCTTTGGAGCTACAATAGCACTCGTGAGTGAAGGATTCTTTATTTATTTTCTATTTTGAATTCATTGGATTGGACTCACAGGGAAAGATGTATCAATTCCTGCAGGCAAGGGTAAACCGAGGTAGCTGCACCATTAATTCACCGCATAACACAAAGGATACTGATGTTCTTTCCTCATCTAGCCTCCAAACGTCCTCGCCATCGCCATAACTGGATATACTTTTTCTCCACTGTTGTCTTCACGGGAGGGGCATACGTTGCGTTGCTCCTTTTTGTCGTCGCCAAAGACGTTCGAGCCTTGAAATTCGGCGACTCATTTCATGCCATGATATTCGAACTTCTTTATCGTCTCCTCCCCGATTACCAGGCGCTTTAAGTATTTTTTACACGCTATATCAAGAGATACTCCGGCTCCTCGCACCCTTCCCTGCCCACTTCTCCCAATTCATTTCTTGAAGCTTTAAAGCTTCAATACTACCTAAAGTTTGTGTAGATCAACCAGCATTTCTTTTCGCTACATAATTCCACAGTAGCCCAAGTCCAAATGTAAATTGTAGAATAATATATTCGATCTCAGACTACTTGAAACTGAAGTCATGATCTTTTGCCGGCCTCACGTTAGCTAGTCAAACGTTGCAAGCCCCGGCAGGAGAGGAGGATAGGGGTTTCATCCAAATCGGGACTCCATCAACTCTTGGGCCATTTCCCCGGCCATGGAAGTGCCAGCAAAATCCAAACGCTTTTCCACTGCCAGTCATCATCACAGGGCACATGAAGACAGAGATACATGAGCTGAGAAGACTTTTGTTGACAGTGAGTGGCATTAGCGTACATCAAGTTCGGCCTCGTTGTGCAATCTTACGCAGAATATCTTCATCTTATGGGACATTGAAGCCTTTTTTTCTCGTCCGCGCGTCGTCGAAACATCGCCCTAGATCTTCTTTTCCAAGCCCTGAGAAGACCTGGGGTGTCACCTAGCTTCTGTCTACGCATCTGCAGAGCAGCGAGGTCAATTTCTACTTCTCGTATCCTCTGCTAAGCTTGTTTTTGGTAGAAATTCGTTGGGGTGCCTCAAGGAGACGCAAGCGGTGCACCGGATATCGCCTCCCGCAGCTCGAGGAGGTAAATAATTCACATGCGGTCCAATTCCTGATGACGAAAGTAGCCATGTTCAGAGAGAGTTTGCAACGCGCCTGCTCCTGTCTGGGTTATGACGCTACGTTTCATGAATCGTATAAAATGCCCACCGCTAGCCATGACACCCCCCAAAGTGGCCGGTTCACCATCTCCCCCATTTTTTCCCCTATTTTCTCGAACGAGCAGGCCGTTTGATTTTTTCATCTTCAGTTGACTTGAGTTATCCTTGCCTTCGCGATGGCTATCTCAACCTTTTCGACTCGCTGTTTTTCTTTATTCATGTCTCTGGTTCTCCTCTCCTCTGTCTCGGCTATCCCTTGGCCATCAACATCAAAGCATGCTACCCATAGGCGGCGGAATATTGGGGGGAAAGAGGTGGAGAGCTTCCATCCCGAGTCTATCTTCAAGGTAAGTCTAGCCGCCAAGTGAGCAGGCGCCTCTTACGCCTCTTATAGACCTTCGGAGACACCGGCCTTCCCTTGCCGACGAACCCACAGCTTTCCAATGCGTCTATTATTGAGGCGTGGGCGAATACCCTTTTCTTTCCAGGGTCTCTTGGATTCAAGGTGGAATATAACTCGGGCTATTCTTCCGAACAGGTTCACTATGGATACCTTAGGCTGTCTTTTGTGAGCTTTTTCTTTGTACATCGAAAGATGCACTAAACCGTACGGAGAACGGGACCTACTTCTCGAATGCTGTCGGCAATGTGGCACTTAAGGGCAATAAGGTCGTTTCATATGGGGCATCTTTCGTCAATCTCGTTTCGGGTGAGCGATGGCATATATCTCTTACCCTCAACTATCTAAAACTTTTTCAGCCAAGGTCCCGTCCGCGACACCGAAAATAACTTTGAACGACGTTCTTCCCAAGATCCAGTCCGACCTCAATGCAACAAAGCCTGAAGGCAGCGAGCCGACTCTTGAATACTTCGTTCAAAGCAATGGGTCCGTGGTGCTCGCTTATGTCGTCCAACTACGCAACCCCTTGACTGGAGCCACGTTTGAGGTGTTTGTGGATGCGATTTCCGGAGTCGTTCTTTCCATCACGGACTTCGTCGCCCATGCCAGCGTGCGTGTTTCGTCTCCTAAATTCCCGCTCATCCTTTGAATCGAGCTTGTGTTTAGTACACCGTGGTTCCCATCGACAAGGCTAGCGTGGCTGATGGTCTTCAGACTGTGACCAATCCCCAAGACACGCAAGCATCGCCGGTTGGTTGGCACACCACCGACAATAAAGTGACGAATACGACAGCGTGAGGTTCTCGTATTTCGAATATCCCATCCCTTCTCACGCGTTGATTTCAGTGGCAACAATGTCGTCGCATTCACCTTGCGCAATAGCACGCGCGACTTTCAGACATCGCCCAGCCTCACCTTCACGACCAAGTACGACGATACGCTGTCGCCTAACACGACTGACAACACCAACGCTGCCCGCGCCAATGCATTTTATGTCCTGAATCGCGTACACGATATCGCTTACCGTTATGGATTCACCGAGAAAGCATTTAATTTCCAGCATGATAACTTCGGAAAGGGTGGGAAGGGGAACGACTCCGTCGATGTGATTGTTCATGACCCGTCGGGCTTGAACAATGCTTACTTTTCGGTGCCTCCTGAGTACGTTTGCGTTACACTTTACACATCTCGCAATCCTTGATTGACGACTTCTCGGCCAAAGTGGCGAACCAGGCGCTTGCCACATGTTCATCTGGACAAAGTCCCTTGTGCGCATCTAGCTTTCTTCACCGTCTTTACTGCGAAAATAACGAATTGCTCAAGCCCAACCGCGATGGCTCGATGGACAATGGTATCCTCATTCATGAGATGACGCATGGCATCACGAACAGGATGACAGGTGGTGGCACCGCACGGTGCCTGCAAACGACGGAATCCGGCGGTTTAGGAGAGGGCTGGAGCGACGCTTTCGCTGGGTGAGTCTAAGTAGTTTCCCATTGGATAAATCACTCCCTTGTTTAATTTGGACACTATTTAGCTGGATGGAGCAGTCTTCCCGTGAGACGAAGGACATAACGATAGGATCCTACGTCTACAATAGGACCAGGGGTCTTCGGCGCTTTCCCTACTCTGTCAATACGTATGTCCCTTCTTATGTTTCAAATTGAAAGGTTCTAATCCTTAACTGTATCATAGCACCACAAACCCGCTACGGTATTCTGACCTGAAGAAACTCACCGAAGTCCATTGTGTGTTCAATTTATTATGCATCTTCTTTGCTCGAAGTAACGGCCGACTTCCAGACATTGGGGAAGTTTGGGCCAACATGCTGCACAACGTATACGCCTCGCTCGTTCAGCAGTTCGACTATTCCTCTGATAGGTTCACGAACCCCGACTCACCGGCGGGAAATGTCGTCTTCCTCCGGTTATTCATAGACTCCCTGGCTATCCAGCCTTGCAACCCATCCTGTAAGTCTGGTCCGTGCAGTTTTCTTGACTCAGTGATAGATTTTCCCTGCAGTTGTGCAAGCACGCGATGCGTGGATTCAAGCCGACGTCAATCGATATGGCGGAAAGCACAGGTGTACGGTATTTAAGGCGTTCGCGAGCCGCGGCCTGGGGGCGAAAGCTGGTCCACAATTCGATGATGATGGGACGATCCCGGCGAACTGTTCGTAGGCGGGGCAAAGGAAAGCAGAAATACCTTTCACGCATTTTTCTTGCCTATCACGACAGATCCCTACACGATCCTCGACGTAAACATGCTCCTAGGCCTCGCACAATATGATCTTTATGCCACTAGGACTGGCATTTCAGTCGCAAAGATGTTAAATGGTATTCACGAACCCAAATCGAAATCATCTTTATGGTACAGCATTTTTCATGGTCTTCTGGCGCCGCATAGGTCGTTCTTCAGGCTCACGCCGCAGGCCTAGTGCGTTTTTTTTTGCTGGATGAAGGTTTTTATGAATTCTCCCCTTGAGCCATCTGCTCTGTTGCGCTCGCGTCGGTTTTGCTGTGTCAGCCGGTCATTGACTCTGCAGAACTCGAATTGCCTGCAACGGTGTGCAGTTCAGTGTTACGCCAAGTTTTGTTGCATATTTTCGGGGCCGTACGATTGTCCCTCTAAGCCGCGAAACGGCCGGTTGGAGGTCAATTTTGGCTCCAAATCGCCGGGCTCTGATGGAACCCGATGGAATTAGCCCCGCAGGGGCCGAAAAATGAGGTTTTCTCTGGGAAAACCTTAGTTTTCGGACCAACTCCGGACCGTGACAGTGGTCTTGAGCGGAACCACAACTCCTCGTTGTGACGTGACAAAATCTCGCCGGAACCAAGCAACACCGAGTCGTGACGTGACATGTTGCTCGAATTTGAGCGATTACAGTAAGTACACCGTAGTTTGCGTTCACAACTTCCATGACACTTCTTTCAACAATGGCATCAATGATTTGTCATCATTCCCTTTTGTGGACATGTCAGTATGACCCGGAGGTTGTTCAACGTCCACCATGTCACACCAAGCAGCGACAGAAGCTTGACGAGGTCCACAAGATGTTGCAGCCAAAAGTTCCCGACCGGCCAATACGTCAGATCACTTCACAGGACGACCGTATCAAGGTTTTTCCCCTGTCTTCCATCCAACAAGACGAAATCAACGCTCTCGATCTTCGAGAATGCCAAACCCTTGAGCTACATGGCGATCCTGCTCGATTGAGCCCGGAACAAGAACGCGGGGCGAACGAACTGTGGTCGAACGACGTACTCTATCGCCATCTCTGTCTGCTGCACGGATTAGTTACACAGGTGAGCTCAAAGAGGTCATCATGTATCTGATATGACGATTTCCGTAGACTGAAGCTAGCACGCGGACCTGGATCGACGCAATTTTCTTCCGAGCCGCAGCGATGCTCTCATCATCGTTGGCGGAGCAGAGAAAGCAGCTGGTTCTTGGTCTCAAGCTATCTGTCTCCGCTACTGTTGGCCAGGCGGTCTTGAAAGGATTCATAGATTACACTATCCTCAAGGCCGGAGAGACTACTGCTGGTGACATTACCTTTGCTGACCGGCTTACGAAATGAATGTTTCTAACCCTATCTGTTGCAGCTTCTTTCCTACGAGATCCTCGGCTGGGCAAACTCGCCGAAGAGTCCGACCTTGCGCTCTTCGTCGCGGAAGCGAAAGAGGTTGGCGTGCCTCTTGGTCACCAAGTCCCACAGGCGCTGGGGCAAATGTATGCCTGTGCCGCAGCTCTTAAGTCGGTTCATTTCTTCTGCGTCGGCGGCTCCTACTGAATGTAGACCCTTCTCATAGAAAGAGTATTATACGTGGCGCGTTGACTGACGGGCGTACCTGGATTTTCCTTCTTTTGAAGTCAAATGCCGATGAGCCTGGCGTAACCTACCATGTATCACACGAGGTCTCGATTGTGGGAGCGGGCCCCCATCTCCGTCCCCAAGTTGATCCAAAGGCGTGTGCGATCGTTGCTGCGATCGTTGCTTATTGGGTATCCAACTGTTCTTTCACCTCTCACCTCCTCACTGACAGACTATTCTCTGTAGATCGAACATAGCTTCGAGGATATTGGAGATGAGGACTGGTTTAAATTCTCATCTCAATGATCCTCGATGACATCGTGAACATTTTGACATTGGCATAGAAGCCTATCTCACGCGATTATATGTCCTTGTGCACCTCTTTGACTCGGTGATGAATTTCCCTGCAGTTATGCAAGCACGCGACGCGTGGATTCAAGCTGACGTCAATCGATATGGCGGAAAGTACAGGTGTACGGTATTTAAGGCATTCGCGAGCCGCGGCCTGGGGGTGAAAGCTGGCCCACAATTCGATGATGACGGGACGGTCCCGGTGGATTGCCCGTAGACAACGCAAAGGAAAGCGGAATGTCTTTTACGTATATTTATTCCCTATTACGACGAATGCCTTACATCGTTGGTATCAACAGGCTTCTATGCCTCGCGTAATATGCTTTTTATACTTATCACCAGCATTGGCATTTATTTAAGTCGCAAAGGCGCTAAGTGGAATGCACTGACTGGCAGAATTCTTCAATTATGTGAGCTTTCTGGCCGTCGAGAATGTCCGAGTCACCGCTGGCCTCTAATTGACCACGATCAAGCTGAACAGTCATACAAGTTTCAAAAACTCTACTGAAGAACACGCACGTTAGAAATTGTGAAAGAATGGATGAAATCCAGTATTACTTGGCCACTCGTCCTTATGATATATAAAATAATTTAACAGACTTTCTAGGCTCTACATTTCCTTCGCACCGTCTATGAACAGTCAGCCGGAAGTGTCTCGTCATCGTCGAATTCAGGGCCAGCGTTAGCCCCCAACCCGCGGCTCGCGAATGCCTTGAGGACAGTACACCTATGCTTTCCGTCGTACCGGTTTACGTCTGCCTGGATCCAGGCATCGCGTGCTTGAACGACTGCAGTTTTTGGTGGTCAGAATGTGCATTACTAACTCGATAAGAAGTAGGAGCTGGACTTACAGGTAGGGTTGCACGGCTGGATGGCAAGAGCGTCGATGAACAGCCGGAGGAAGACGACGTTTCCAGAAGCACAATCTGGGTTCGTGAATCTTTCGGTAGAGTAGTCGAATTCCTCGACGAGTGAGGAGTAGACGTTATGCAGCATGTTTGCCCAAACCTCGCCAATGCCTAATATTGAATAAGATCAGTGAAAGAAGAGGTGATGGGCGGCATGAGCGTACGGTGAACTTCGGTATCTTGCTTTAGGTTGGAATACCGCAGAGGGTTTGTCGTTCTGTTGGCGAGTTTAGTCATGGAGCGCTTAGAGGGAAATGTTGATCACGACTTACGCGTTGACGGAATACGGGAATCGACGGATGCCCTTCGGTCTATTGGCGACGTAGGATGCGAGCGCAACGTCCTTCGTGGCAGGAGTGGACTGTTGCATCCATCTACATAGAAAACCGATCAAACAACCTAGTTATCCGATACTGACGAAAACTACTCACCCTGCGAGAGCATCACTCCAGCCCTCTCCGAGACCGCCCGATTCCACAGTCTGCAAGCATCGCCCGGTGCCACCACCCGTCATCCTGTTCGTGATCCCATGAGTCATCTCATGAATGAGGATGTCATTTTGCATCGCTCCGTCGCGGTTGGGCTGAAGATAAGTTGGTACCCGTCTTGAAAATGTGTAAGTATAAAAAAAGGTACGCACATCAGTCCGGTCCCATATGAACATGCTGCACGCGCCCGATTCACCACTGCAAGGAAGACTGGGTCAATAAACGAAGAGGTAGCAAGACCTGAGCGAACGTACTCAGGAGGCGTCGCGAAGAACGCGTTGTTGACGCCCGACGAATCCTGGACGAAGACCTGCACAGAGTCGTTGCCAACACCGCCTTTGCCGAAGTTGTCTTGCTGGAAGTTGAACGCCTCCTCGGTGAATCCGTAGCGGTAGACGATGTCGTGCACGAGATTGAGGACGTAGAAAGCGTTCGCTCGGGCCGCATTCGCGTTGGCGGTCGTGTTCGGCGCCAGCGTGTCGTCGTACTTGTCCGTGAAGGTGAGGTTGGTGGATTCTTGAAGCTCGATGGAGCCGTTGCGGATGGAAAAAGCGATGAGGTTGTTTCCGCTGATGATGGTGTGGTATGAGAATGAGATTAATGGTGGCAAGCGGACGGGAAGCCTACACTGTTGTGTTCGTGATTTCTCCATCGAAGTTGTGCCATCCCAAAGGTGAAACTTTGGTGTCTTCAGGATCGGTAACTGTCTCAAGACCGTCGGCGATGCTGGCTTTGTCGATGGGGACCACAGTGTACTATAGGACATACCATGTCAGCATATTGGACCTAGGGTCCGCAGACAGAATACTCACCGTAGCACGAGCAACAAAATCGGTGACGGATAGAACCTCGCCCGACTTGGCGTCCACGAATACCTCGTACGCAGCTCCGGCCAATATGTTGCGAAGCTGTACGACATAAGTGAGGGCAAGAGAGCCGTCGCTCCTCACGAGGTATTCGAGAGTTGGCTCGGTGTCTTCTGGCTTCGTCGCCTTGAAGTCGGCCTGGATCTGGGGAAGAACGTCCTCCAAGGTTATTGTTGGCGTCGCAGATGGGATCCGAGCTAATTCGTTCCATCAAGAAACTGCGAGATAAAGAAACACGAGACAAAAGCCACCTGAACTAAGATCGAGAAAGGACGATCCGTATGACACGACTTTGTCGCCTTTGAATGCGACGTTAGCGACCGCATTGGAAATGGGGGTCCCGTTCTGTAATAGGATTTTAGTTCATGTACACTTCACTTCACAAGGCAATACCCACCAAAGATTGCTTGAGGTACGCATAACGAGTCTGGCCTGCAGAGAAGCCGGATTGATACAGCAAGCCGGCAGTGTCAACGCCAAGAGAGCTCATATAAGTGCGTGCGGATGCCTCAATCGATAGTTTCGAAAGTTGTTGGTCGGTGGTCAAGGAAGCGCCGTTGGCACCGAATGTCTTTAACGCGCGTCAGAAATGAGCGACTCCATCTACAGAAAATCACCCACCTTGAAGGTCGATCGGGGGTGATAGCTTTCCAACCGTCTCCCTCCAATAACCCACCCCCTATGCGTCGCATGCTTTGACGTCGAAGGATACGGCATAGCCGAAACGGAGGAAACGAGAACCAGGGCAAAAAGTAAAGATAAAAAGCGCGTCGAAAAGTTGGAAACAGCCATTATGAAAAATTATTTGGAAAAGCCTGATCGTTCAACGACAGGACAAAGACGAGGACGCCGGGGAAAGGGAACCAGCCACTTTACGAACCTCAGCGCCGGCAACACGTTCTTTATATCATTTGCCCCACGCGCGGGTCGTGAGTGGCCCTTAGGCCATTAACAAGGGGCAAGGTCACTACGAACGCCGGGAGACCCATAGGAAAACGTATCAGCATCGTGCCGCACCCATCATGTGCGACCAGCCCCGCCCAGGTTGCCGCGTTCCAAAGCAGTTGCAAGCACGCCCGACCGCCACCAGAACACCGCCTTGAGCGTATTCTACGCCCAGCGCTCAGCTGATTTGCTGGTCGTCAAGTTAAACCTGGTCTCAAAGGGTTCAGACTAACTTAAGTAGCAAAGCAGAAAAATGTCCTCCACAATCAGGGAAAATGACAAAACTGCAATGTCGCTGCATTTAAGCCCTATTTTCGGGCTACTCTTCTTGGCACGTCGACGATTTATGATAACATCTTAAAATTATAGCCACAAGGCAGCGCTGGCGCTCGACTCCTTGAGCGCTGATGTGACGTCGAGCTTTCGGCGATCCGTGGGAAAAGACCGAAGGCGAGGCGGCACACGATATACGAAGCTTAGAGGGCGAGAGGGCGAAACTGACAGTTCAACGCACTGTGCGATTCACTGCGGTAGTAGTCCATTCGATCTCGTATTTATAGGATTTCCTGGGGTGAACCAAAGGTCTTAGAAACGAGTCCAGAGGTGAAGAAAGGCCAGAAACTGACTAGGGGTTTATTGCGGCTATTTAGAAATGACGAAAGCCAAGGAAGGGAGAAGTCGCCAGATATATCAGGACGAGGCATAGGATGGGAGGAGCGTCCGGACGAGCGCCTACGCGCGCCTAGGAAGTCGTCCAAAAAGTCGGTACGGGGAACGAAGTCCCACGGTCGTTACCGCACTTGATTCAACCCCTCCTCGCATGCCTCTCTTGGTTGAAATAACGCTTGCTGGCGGGGAAAGTGGATAAGCAGGAACTGAAACACGTGCATGAGGGGTCGCCGGACGGTGCCTTGATTTGTGCGATCTGCCAGGCTTCGGATCGTCCGCCCTCCTCGGGGTGCTCGCCATTTGGGCGCTTATCTCGCGGCCCCGTTCAGAGTCGTAGTCCTTCCTTCTGCTTCGCTTTCTTCTGTGGCCTTGTTCCTAGGAAGGGCAGCAGTTATCGCCTTCCAACGCAGAAGGTAGGTGCTTATGCATACGCTCACTTCTTTCCATACCCTCGTAATGTGCTCAGAAATTAAAACGCTTCTGGCTATATGCGCCAGGAAGACGCTGGAGCTCCAGTAGGAGGATATGGGTGCGCCCGCGGCGTAACGTTTGTAGAGACTTCTCATCAGGAAGCGCCCGAAAACATGCTTGATTTGTTCAACACACTCGTCTGGGGTCCATAAGAAGACGGGACGAGCGAGTGGGAGTACGACGTGGGGAAGGCGCCCCGGAAGGGGGATGTCTGCATCCATTCATTCATTCGTGCACAATTGCGATGGACGTCCCAACCGCCCAGGGCAGTGCATCTTCCGCCATTGATTGTCAGCGCTTTCGCCTTCAATGTAGAAAAACCTTCCGACGGGTTCGTCGCGTTCATTTGTAGGAGGCCGGTGGGATGGTGGGGCGGTCCAACTACCCGGACGCTCGTAGACGTACCCACCATGGACCGAGGTGAAATCGCCTGCGTTCGCGAGGTGGATGATGCGACATAGAGCAGAAGGAAGGGCGTCTGCAGCGCACCGCGCCGAACGCACCAGGCCTTTGAGAGTTCAAATAGCCCAGATCCGTACAGAAATAGATTGTCGAGTCCTTGCATACCCAGTGTAGGTTTGATTCATATCTGTCAAAAACAAATCGCGCCGACCATATGTACGGATCTCATGTCTACCGGACTTTCTGGGTTTTGCTCGCGGGGTCGAGAAACTAAGTCATTTTGCAGAATCGGTGCCAGCGCACGTCAGTATGGGGTGTGTAGTCGATTCATCTGCCGGGCATAGACGAGCAGTGCCTTTAGCAGTGAATTTACGTCGAATGCTGACTGGTGATCGACGATCAGTAGACTGTTGTATGACGTTGCCTTCCGTCGGGCCTTGTTGGTACAACGACTGTGGCTTTCGGTCAGGCAGTGCTTCAAGGCGGTAAAGGAGGCAAATAATTCTCGAGACGTGTAGATTATGCTGGATTCGTTACGTAGCGACATCGGTGTGAAACCGAGGTGGAGATGTCGAGATAACCCAACAGGATTGTATGTCGGTAGCCTTGAATTTCGAGACAACGCCGGACTTAAAGCAATGGTTCTTTGTTCGGTGGAAAAGGGGAAGACGGAGTCGAGAAAGATTTGGACAAGAAAGGTGAAGAACGTGGAAAGTTCGAGCGCAGAGTCTCGACCTTCTGTTGTCTTTAGAGCGGTGACCGTATATGAAGGTAAACCTGAATATCGATGTTTGTCACGAGCCTATGTTGTCTTTCCCTTCCTCAGTGTCTCTGAACCCAGAACTACAGGAGCCCATGTGCGTATTTTATGTAACGACAAATTCGTTCAACCGGCGGCTTCACAGATAGAGCCTCTCGAGGGAAATCGAGGTGCGATTTATTGCATTTTCGACCGTACAGGACGCATGCTCACCCACGATGTCGGTGGCAGGATAGATTTGCCTCAAAGTTCTGGCGGGAGGAGACCGTTACATTCGAATATATTTCGAGCTCGAGCATGGCCTGAACAGATCACCTCGCACAGGGTCCAACCATGCGTAAAGGTGGCTTCAAGTTTGGAAAATAAATTCCCGGTTTCTAATAAGGACGCCAAATCGCAGCGCGGACACACTCCGAGTCGCTCCGCTTCTCGGCTGACGCTATCCTCGAGATGGAAGACTGTAGAGCTGCACTGCGTCTTTCGCATCCGCAATCGTCGCTAGCTCACACTGGTTCATAGCGACAGAGGTCCGTTCGCTCGTCCGTTCTTTGCTCAAAATTAGGCTGATCCATTGTAAGTGACTACTAGCGCTCGCTTTATGCCTTCGAATGAATGCCGAAGTAGATCCTAAACTATCCAAAGAAGTGCCATTTCGCCGTATTTTCACGAGGTGGCTCATCTAGAGCAATGACCCATGTACGAAAGTCCGCTCTGTCGCTCGTTCTTCTCGCTAACGACTTACCTTTTGCATAGTGATAGATAGTGATAGTCCTCGACGAGGCCCACCAAACTAATTATGCTTTAGACGGAGGACACCCGACGTCACGCACTCTCTAATGCCCGAGTTTTTACTGGCTGCACCATTCCTCGTTCCTCCTGCGATGCGTCGGAGTCCTGTTGGGTTCGCGCTTCTCCGCAGCGTGCGCGAGGCCAAGCGCCACCGACGCACACTTCCCAGCATTTCAAAGGCTTTTTTTATTCTGTAAGGTCGAGAGGTTTAAAGACGACGCTGTTTCATGGCTGAAGGGCAGGACACCATTTCCCTTTGCGCCAACTTCAATTGACCAAAGCAAGCGTCGAAATGCATCTTTCTTCACTGTTCGCGTCGTTCATCGTTCTTGGTTCCCTTGTGGCAGGTATGTGCTCCGATGCTCATATCTGATCCTTCACCTATTTGCGCCTCGCACAGCGCACTCTGGCGGCCACGCGGAACTTGTCAACAGAGTAAGCCTTCTCATAACCTCCAAGATACATTTATCAAGCCTCAATCCCATTACTGTAGGCTCAACACGAGGCCCGGGCCCTCCAAGCGCGTAAGTGCGCGCCTGCCATCGCGGAATTCGAAAGAGTCCGCCGTGAGCGACGCGAGCTGCGCATGGGCAAAAGACAAGAGCCGTCGACTACCGCTACGGCGCCGAATCCTCACTACAGCACCATCCAAAACGTACGTTTGGCATTTCTCGTTGACTTAATTTCGTATGTTGCTGAAGTCAAATTTGATGCGTCCTTAGTCGACTTGCGTTACTGCTCCAGAGGTCATTGAAGGCCCGTATTACATCGGCAATGAGTACATTCGATACGACCTGCGCGAGACCCAGCCGTAAGTCGAACCGTTCGCTGACTCTTCGGTAACTCTCCGACGCCTTCTCTAATGTAGTGGGGTGACTCTTGTCCTCGATCTCGGCGTGATTGACACGACCACCTGCGAGCCCTTCGTCAACGCGTTCGTTGAACTCTGGAGTGGTACGTCGACTCACGCACTCTTACCCTCTATATCCTGCTTAACATCGACGTTTCCCAGCCAACGCGACGGGGCAATACGGCGGGTACGAAGGTGGCGACATCAAGAAAGACACCTTCCTCCGCGGGGGGCACTTCACCAACGACCAGGGCATCATCGAGCTGACGACGATTTACCCGGGCTTCTATCGCGGTCGGACAGCCCATATCCATACGATGATCCACAAGGACTCCGAGCGGCAAGCTAATGGGTGTGTTATTCTCATATTATTCTCTTGGGAGACGAGACTGAGGATGAATCCCCGTTCAACCTTGACTTATAGGACGATCATTTCCTCGTCGGGCACGCTCACCCATATCGGCCAGTTCTTCTTTGACGAGCCTTGGAACGATGCGGTCTACGCAACCAATCCGTATACCACGAACACGCAGGAGCGTACTCTGAATAGCGAAGATATGTGGATCGAGATGGCCGGTGATGGGGCCTTCGTCAAGTAGGTGACCTCTTTCCGGTCATAATGCTTTATAGATATTCACGAATTCCTCTCAGCCTCGAGAATCTGGGCAGCTCCCTGGAGGAGGGCTTGCTGGGATATATCAGTAAGTTTCTTCCTGCGTCATTTATGGCCGGAGTACTGATGATTTTACAGCTGTTGCGGTCGACGGAAATGCAACATACACCTACGAGAATCAGAACACACTCTGAGTTGCGCGTATTATCTTGGGCAAATAAGGGGAGCCGACACTAGCGAAATACTGAGATTACGATTGTACAATTTGATTAAAAATATGATGTTACTTTGACAGGCTTTCGTGGAACTCCCGGCTTGGAGACAATTTGTCAGCGGTGTAGCGATTTCGGACATATTGGCCAGATAATCACCGGACACAGTCCAGCTATGTGAAGATGAGAATGCGTCTCTGTAGAAAAAATAATTAAGCAGACGAGAACGGGAGGATGCGCACTTGGGAGGAGCAGCGTTCGTGGCAGTTCTTCGGGCAGTGGCTGGATAATTGCAAAAAATGGTAATTGAATGAGGGAAAGGTGGGGACTGTGGGCATAAAAGAGGACGTACAGCGGCTATCTGGAAGACCAATGTTCCTACCGGCGCCTTGATCCTGGGCTTGGACGCTTACAGCAGCGAGGGAAAGTGCTGTGAAAATGCTGGTTTTCATGATAGGACTTGAAGCGTTTTACCGAGTAGGAGAATGGCATGAAAGTCTGAGGGAAAGTGAGAGAAAATGAGAGTACTGAGGAGACGTTTAGACGAACCCTTCCCTGCTTTTTACTCACAGAGCAAATCTTGTCGACCCTCTAAGCAGTCCTGAAGCCGTCTTTGCATGAAACGAAACCGGCGCTCGATCGCCGTTGAGGATATTAGCGCTGCATGAACGTCTCGCGTTCGAGTTGATTCCGCAGCGGGTCAGGGTCGTTCCTCCGGCCCTGAAAAGGAAATGAGCATCCAGATGTCATCGCTCTTCTTGTCTGGTCGATGGATTGGTACCAAAAGCTCTTCTTGAGTAAGTGCTTGAATCTTTCGACCGCCGTACTTGAAGTGGCTCGCGATTTCTTTCAAAATTTGCTGCAGCTCGAGAACGAGATCGCTGTGGCTTATGTCCTCGGGAATGATGGTCCACTGTTTCTTGCGGTCGTCATATAAATTACTATCGTTCAGGAAAGTCGAAAGTTGGGCCAGGTTCGGTAGATAATGGCCAAATCTTGAAACGAAGGACTGATACAGCGCCTCGCACGAGAATCCAGTGCAGAAGATATCCTTCCAGAGTGATTGGAGCATGTCCTTGGTCCGTGTCGCCGCGTTGTTGTCCATCGTGGATGGACTAGTGATGGGTTTCGAGGTAGGAATTCGTGCTAGCGGATATCGGATCGCGTCGATGGTGTTGGAGGAGGGGATGTGAATGCCGCAGATGGTGGCACTGGTCCAAGTCCAGTGTTGAAGCCACTTGCTTGGTGTCGCATCCTTCAAAGGCACTTCACGAGCTACTGATGCGTTTGCTACCTGGCCAGAGCACTATAGAATTATCAGATCGATTTTAGAGGGTAGATCAGCATTTCAAGAACTAAGCATATAATTGTAACATGAGTCGCTGTAGCGACCTTTGTTAAGTGACATTCTTTTCCCCCTTTGTCTGTCAACACTCTCTTCGATGGGCAGGGCGAGCCGCCTCTCCTTGTGCCTCGTTCTCTACGGTCTCAAGCGCCCCATCGATGACTTTCAAGTAACCCTCGTAATGATTCTGCGCATACTCACCAACATCTCCTTTGAATACCCCTGC
This sequence comes from Agrocybe chaxingu, assembly GCA_027627235.1. NCBI lineage: Eukaryota > Fungi > Basidiomycota > Agaricomycetes > Agaricales > Agrocybaceae > Agrocybe > Agrocybe chaxingu. The sequence continues at coordinate 42,812 of JANKHO010000031.1, read as the reverse complement.
AGCTTCGCCCGTGAGAACGAGAAGAACCTTGCGGACCTTTTCGTCAATATCAGCCAAATACTCGTGCAAGCCAGGAACAGGACCCAGGTCGCCCAGGTGCGTTTCTTTCCTTTGTTTCATCCTTCATTTCTATTTACCGGCCTGCCATTTTCTCTGCCAGACAGAACTTCGGAGTCTTCGTCATCACAGATCCCGAACTGGGCCAGGTCCACGATCGCCCAAATGCTCTGTACTTCTGTAGGTCACGTTCATTCCATTCTCAACATCCGTTCTGACCGTTGGATCCCTGAGACCAACATCTTCTCTGAACACGATCTTCACGTCCGACTACCTGGCAGAAACCACGCCGATCGTCAGGTCTTTGCGTGCTCTGTGAAAGCGCTCGCGGTCGAAATGTGGCACTTATCGTTATTCAAATGTATCAGAAGCGTAGTAGTGGCGGAGGAGAAATGTAGAGATTCGTCGCAGTTGACTGTATGGAATTGAAGACAAGATGTCAGCCCGCATCTAAAAGCACGAATCCAGCATGACGCACACCGGCATCCTATCCAGACAGTGTAGTTTAGGACGCCCTTGAACTTCATCGGCGGGCGACGCAGAGTAATATACAAGAATTTTAGAACACGAGCGAACGTTATGGGTAGGGATATAGCCACAAGAGGAGGGAGAAGCAGACGCGCTGGACAGCCCATTATCCAAACGACAAACGCAGTCCAAGAATATGGACTAAAGCCTGATACGCGAATGGAAGAAGCAGGACCCAACGGCGAGTCTGCTTGTCTTTCTCGTTGCATGCGGGTGAAGGGGTTACGACTTACGGCGCGGTGTGGGTGAGATGGAGGGGATAACAAAAAAAGCGGCCGCGCGATCGAGCACAACGATGGATCGGAGAACAAAGGGGAGAGAAAGAACAAGAAAAGTTGGGCCATAGCGCAAATGGGTAGACTGTGACGGCTCGACAGGGTGTGGGTCTTGAAGGTAGAGATCGGGTAGGAGGTGAAGGCTGCAAATAGCCAAGAAGAACGGCCATCGTGAGCGAGATCGTTTATCGATGAGAAGTTGTGACGCACCAAGACCTAAGCTAATCGAGCCTTCATGTCGTTCTCGGACGCTCTGCGGTCAGTGATCCTAGTAAACAACGTAGAGGTAGATTTCCGAGCGGCGCGAATACCGAGAATCCCTGCCCGGCCATAAAGTAGACTTATTGAGGCTCTATAAATTCCTGACAGACGTAGTCTACAATCACCAACGAGAAGTCAACATGCCCACGGCTACTCAACGAATAGAATTTCGCGCATAATTCCCCTGTCAGAGACATGAATCGCAGTGATAGCAAGCTTCGAGAGTAGGATTGGAGCGGTCCTGCGAGAAGGCGTGGGCGACAAATGGTCTTCACGTACGCGAGAGGGGCGAGCAAAAGAGTCGGCAGAAGCGAGAATAAACTAAGTTCGACCTGGGAAGGCAGACAAGGACAACAAAATGAAAAGACCGAGTAAGATGACGACGACATGGACCAGTCCTAGTCCGTCTCCGGTGCTATGGGAGGCGTCATGACCGAATCCGTCCAGTGGCCTAATTCTCCACTCGATACTGGCGGAACGGGGTCTCTGGAGGCCGTGACACAGCAGGACGGGCATCCGCTCCAGTTTCCTAGCAATGCTGTAGCAACGAGAGCTGCAGGAAAGCACCATATGGTGTCCCTTAGCTCACTCGCAGCATGATGCGAGAAAAATGCGAGCGGACGATCCGTCCATGGTCAAAAAGTCCTCCAAGTAGACATGAAGGGGGAAACGGGAAATGGAATACGAAGATTTGCAGGTCGCAGTGGAAAGGAGACGACACAAGAGGTGTGGAGATGCAAAAACCCAGGAGCCGCCAACGTTGAAGAATGAAGTACGCAGAGTAGAATATGAGACTCACACGGAATCAGAGGCAGGAAAGGGGTGCTAAGGAGTCTTCAGGTTGGGTAATCGACAATCGAGGAAGTGCATGAAAGAAGTCGAGTCCCGGGGTTCCGTGTGGCGCGACATGAAAGAGTCAGGCTTGTCACCTCAGGATGATCCAGCCAAAGCTAGTGGAGCCTGTACGGAAGGGGTCTGGTTGTAGGTAGCAGGAGATGAACAAAAATACAGAAGACCTACCAATGCTTGACCCATCGCACCAGAGGGTTGCTCGACATTCCCTTCTACTCGCTGAACATCCTAAGCAAGTATTGGAGAAGTCACAAATGATCAACACTAAACTCAGCAAATTGCCGCATCGAGACTGGTCAAAAGGTTACGACGAAACACACCCGATCTCTTTGTGCGCGCCGAAACCCACATCCCCAATATGCACATGCCAAATCTCTTAACGACGCAAGACACGACGCAGACGTCTTGTCCCACAACGGAGGAGAGAAGGGCAGGGATGTGGACGTTGGCGCGGACGGAGCCGGTGGTGCTCATGTGCGTAGCAAGAGTTTTTGGGCCACGGTGTGTGGTAGAGACAAACTGACAGTGGATGGACGAGATGGGCATGAAATTGGAGATGACAAAGACAGCCTGGGCAAAGGGCATGGCAGGATCCGGCCCGGGGGATGGCGTTCGGGCTAATTCTCCATGGCTGGGAGGGTTGAGAGTGCTTGTCCTCGAAATCGAGAACGTAAGCCCTGGGAGCATCAAGCCCTGGGTACATTGTGTCGATCGTGTGTATAAAATCAAAGGGCCAAAGACGGTTGAGCAGGAAGGAGAGAAGTCGGAAAGAATGCCTTAAGATCGGAACAAACCATTCCAAACTACTCAGCTGCGATTCGGAGGATGAACGCAGCTTCGAGTGAAATGGAATGTCTTCCCCATGATCCCTGCTCTAGAGACCCGAGCGGTCAAATTCAAAGAAAGGACATCTGGTCGGTGTGAAGGAAATAAATGCCGAGCGGAGAGATCGAGGAGTCTGAGGTTTCGAAACGGGGTTCGAGCATACAGGTAAGTCGGGGGAACATTATCAAAGAAAGAACTCCTCGTCATTGACATGCATACTGAGAAGACAGTCAGAATTTTTCGAAAGCCCCGTGGCGCACGATACGCCTGCCATGTACATGAAAAGAAAAACGGTGTTCAGGAACTGTCAGAAACCCACCCTTCACGAGGCGTTGAAGATTGAGATGTTCAGCAAAAGGTTCAGGCGGTGATGGGTCTGAACCGGCGGCGATACAGCAGGTTGGACACGATCGTCAAGATGGCAAGGTGGAGAGAACGGCGAAATGATGAGGAGAGCGAAAAGATATGCGAGGTAGTCGGGGCGTTGAACAGAGCGAATGATCAATGGTGATGGTCAAGACGAAGACGCGAGAACGTCAATAGGGAAAAGAGCGTGGAAGAACGGTCCGAGAAGGCTCGGAGGTCCAAGGGCATCGATGTCGATGTCGATGCCAACGTGACCGAGCTACAACCATTTCCAATCGACTCTAGGGCTCGAAACTCGAAAGGAAGATATTCTCGTGTCGTCCAGAGCAAGGACCATCTGACAAGCGCTTAAATCCAAGCATATAGCTGCAAATCACCACATGAACGCAGCATCGAGACGGACGGAAAGCTTTGCCCATAATCCCTCCTCTAGAGACACGAGGCAGAAATGGCGGGCGGTGAAATCAAAGGGCTGGGGGGACACAGAAAAGCTGCCCTGTCGCTGTCGACGCCATAGTCCGCACCGAGAAGTATTTGATACTGGAGACAGCTCCTTAACTCCCATCTTGCCAGATAGAGAAGGCAGATGGTGTCTAAGGTCTGTACCGTAACCTCTACCGGTGTGGATAAGGCATAGACAGCGAGATGAGCATACAGCATGCAAGGGAGGACAAAAAACTCGACGGAGAGGCGCATACACGAAGTGAAAATAACAGTAAAAGAATCCGTCAGCCCAAGAGCAGAGTAGTGCATCAGAATGGAGCAACAGCGTGGCGCCCACAAAGATAATGGGCTTCAGCGTCGACTGGAGCTGCGCTCAGCTCTACGGGGAGGTGAGGGAAAGATGAAATTAAGAGTGAAGAAAGGGGAAAAAGAAACGTGCACGATGAAGTGGCGGGGACGATAGAGCTCGACCCAACATCAACCGTTAAAGACACAAGTCCATCGGATGAGCCGGGGAAGGACAGCCGCCTACCAAACATGAACGTTTGAACTTTTGTTCGACGGCATTTTCAGTTCGGAGGAGTTGATGGTGGAGACCTGCAAACCGATGTTTCTCAGATCGTGAGAGATCAGTAAAGGAGAGAGGACACACCAAAAACCCGGCCTTTCGGACATGGACTTCCTCCCTCTCATGGCCGTCCATCCCTCCAGAAGTTCAGAATAATCGAGCCGCCATTCCACTGGTCGCGGCGTCCAGTAGCATGGAGCAAGAAAGGGACACTGCGAATGACAGAGCGTAAATCGAGAAGAGGATTACGACAAACAACAGCGGGTCCATTGTACGCCGCAAGCCCAAACGTCTATCTTGATGTAGTAGTTTAATCTCACAACCACATGTGGGACGAGAGATCGGACGTCTCGTCCCAGCGGCGAGGACGAGGGAGAGGCAAGGTCGGGGTCAAGGTGGACGTTGCAGCTGACGGGACAAAGTGCGACATGGAACTGGGAAGAGACGAATAAGAAACTCGAGAGTTTGGCACGAGACGGTGGCGTGTGAAGTAAAAGATAAGATAAGATGCTCACACAACGCCTGCCACGATGAGCATTCGCTCTTATTCTCAACACCCAACTCCAAACCCATACCAAGACCCGACTCCTCGACCTCTGAGACACTCTCTAAACTGTCGAATGGAGCGAGAGCGCATGGTACACGTTACTCTAGCAGCGACTGGCGAAGGACCTTGATCGACAGGTTGAACAAAGTGTGAAGCAACTTTGGCAAGGCGGTGCGTAGTCGTACCGTACTCTCGTCTCCATCTTTATTTTACAATATCTATCTACTTAGTTCCCAGTATCCTGCTCTCGGAACGACTACTGCAGCCCAATTGTCAATCGACAGACATTGCGTTGCACGTATGTTCGTTGGCTCCCTCGGCGCCCGCTCCTGGTAGGGCGGGAGGGTGCGGAGAGCTCCTCGAGAGTCGAGCCGCTGTTAGGGCGATCCGGACTACTCTTTTATATCGCATCTGCGAGTGGCATGACGTGACGTCCATGCAAATTACTCCGTCATTCCAATTTCTTTTGTTTTTCATTCCAAGGATGATGTGCTCTTTGCCATCTTTTCCCTATCATGGACGGTCATACCAATCTTCTACACCAGATTCTGAGCCAAATCCACAGTACCGACGACGTTCAACAAGAGACTCGCTCTGCGTCACCGTCTCGATATCCTACACTGGCGAATGACAGAGCGAAAGGGATGCGTCAACCTGTGGTTCACCTTCGATTCGCTGCTTTGGATGTCGTAAATATGTAGGACATCCAGATGGTTTTCCCAGAGGCCCCATCCCTCGGATGAACGGTTTGACTGGCAATCGTGTTTTCGACTCGTCGTGACGTTTCTCGGACGATGTTACCTCAGGCGTTGGTCTCCTCGATAATTATCATTGCGCGCTGACGTCTAATCGTCTATCCCCGGCAGTGAGCGAGAATTCTATCCGACATAAACGCCGCTCCTATCAAGGAGCTGCGTCCGATATATGAACGCCACCCACTGCTTACGACAAGATCTTTTCTTTCGCCATCTTCTTCTCGTGATACGCATTCCCTTCCTCGAGGGCTCTGGCGACAGTAGCTGTGACTCATCTGCGAAAGGACTGGACGTTCCGTATGACGATCCTTCCCTTTGATATCAATCCCGATCGCGCGGGTTCACGTCGACGGAGCACTTAGGAGCAGGTTTGTGGCCTCGCTATTGATGTTTGGATACATGTCGCTGAGCATCTTCGAGGCTGATGACACCGTAGATCTCCCGTGATTGTAAAATAGAGCATACATGTTTCTAAAGCAAGAAATAATTACCTAGCAAGATCGTACTCGGGTTCCTCATCATGCTTTCCCCCCTTTTTGCAAGATTTGTTTGCCCGATGTCTCTAATCGTCCATTCACAGAGGTTGGAAATAACGTCCGACGACTCCTCCCATCTTTTCTCTTCGTAATTATTTTGGTTTAAGCTAGGAACTAGATATATAAATAGCTGGTAAAATTAAATCATGACAGTACGAAGTACCATGGCAGCCGACTTCGGTGCGAACGGGTGCCCAGCCTCGCCTATTCATCAGCCTGCTGCTCCGTAGCCTACCGACTTCCATACTCCCAGATGAAGACGCCAGATACGCGAGGTCTGATGGGCTTTCCAACATGCGATTCAGACGAAGAAGGGATACGTAATGTCGTGTTGACACAAGGAACTTTGCCTCGTTCGTGTTTCGCATTTTCATTGGGGGACTATAAAGCTGGCATGGTTGGGCTTCCGAGGGCCAAAAAATGATTGCAGTTTATATCTCGACATCCACCTGCAGCTGAAAAGCACCAGGACCGCGGAAATTTTCTCAGAGCATCGTTATATCCAACTATGGAGAAAAGATCTCGCCGTGAAGAGGCTTCTGAGCACGTGGATGTGGGTAGTGAGATCCTGCAGTCAAAATACGAGTGGAAAAGAGGGACGTGTAGCTTGGAAAGGGCGATCGCCTCGAGTCTGATCGTCTCTGCCATTCCGCATACTACGTGTTGTCGAGCGTGGGCTAGCATCGGCGAAAGGGGGGGCATTTGAAGGAGCTGCGATGAAGGGGTGTTTATATACTGCAAAGGCCCCTCAATTGGAATCTTCTCGAAGGATGTCGATGTTCACCGCACCAGGGCGCTAAGGGAAAAGGAGTGAAAGAGGCGCTCGTAACCGCATTGAGCATCTTATCTTATCTTACCTTTCGCACGCCACCTGCATCAAAAGTGTCAGTGCGCTGGACCTTGCTCTGACCTTGCTCTGCTGTCTCCTCGCCTAACCTCGACCAGGGCTCTCGTCAGCAGACCTCTGCTCAACATCGAATTCCTAGGTTCGCTGTAATCTGGAAGCCTCGAGGGAGGATTGATCATTCTCGTACGTTCTTTTGATCTACTCCCGATACTTCACTGAGGTTGAGCGCCCTGATCGTCAATCAGCGATCGACAAACCAGGAGCGGCTAAATATTCAACCAAACAAGCTCGAACTTCGTCTCAGCGCCCTGCAGGTGAAGAAAGCAAAGAGAAAAGCGACTGCGGGGGTTTCTTGAAGACGTCGAACGAGGCGTAAGCCGTTGAATTAATTTACTGTGCAACTCTCAAAGAGAAACCAAGCTCCAGAACGATTCCTACGATCCATGAGGACAACGACCAAGAACCCGTCGCTACCGAAGGACGGCGAAGCGATCTCTTTGTATTTCGCTATCACTCGCCCCTGATTAAAGGGCGATGTAAGCCGACACGAGGCGATATATCGGACCTCTGCAGTCGCCCAGGTCTACAAAAGAAAAGTTCTGAATTTAGTAAATATTTCTACATTGGACACCGGAAAGCCTCGACGAGCAACATCTCTATTCCTACACCTCTTCCCAATTCTCCGGCCGGGTGGCCACGAGCGTAGCCCTCTGCTGGGCAGAGATGACGGGGTCCTCGCCGAACTCATTTACCATCGAGCGCATGAAGCCCCTCGTCCCCATCGCCGTCGTCGTCGTCTCCGCTGCTTTTACTGGAGCGTGGTTGAACACTATTGCCGTCTCGGTCCTGGGGCCGCTCGCATACTCCCAATCACGCAGATGCAGCAGGAAGCGCGCTGTCATCAGGCCTGATAGTCTGCGGAGGAGGGGTGAGATGCGACCAGCCCGAGAACGGAGGAGGAAGAAACACCGTGACGCACGGTAGTGTGTGCGCGTTCAGGAGCCGCTGTATGAAGGTCCCAGGCTAAGTAGCTTTGTATTAGAGGACGTTCCGTGTGGTTCGGCTCTTAATACGCAACTGTTGCGACCTAGATGGCGTATATGCATAAAACGATCAGTGGGCGCTAAGGGAAGAACGCATACGTACATTCTGGAGGATGACCGTCCCGACCGAAAGAACCGTCACAGAGCTGCAGAAAAAAAACGTTGTATGATCTTCCATCCTGCCGAGTTAACAGGGGACAAAATACCCAAAATATAGTAGACCTATGTACACGATGCGGCATCCCCGAGGCAATCAGCTCCAGCACCTTATCTCTTTGGAGAGTATCATTCACCCACCTTGCTGAAAGATCAAGAAAACCAGAGTCTCCTTCTGCGACTCCCACGACATGCCGCCCAGATCGATCCTGAGCGCTTTGAGGCTGCGCGTGCTCGTGAACGTGACCGCCAGAACCTCGAAGATCACCGTAAAAATAGGAAGAAGCTGGGGTGCTTCGTTGTAGTGGCGAATCAGTCAGTCAATCATGGCCGGGCCCCTCGGCGTGAGGGATGAGTGGAGCTTAGCTTCGCACCTCTAGCAAGCAAAGTAAGTTTAGAATTGGGCTGATGGTTTCGAAGGGGGAGATTGGGGCTCACGGGGGTGTCCCTCTGTTTCCGTTACATGCGACGTATGGGATATGGAGCTAGAGAAAGATATCAGACTCGATGCTACGGAGAGAAAGGCACGCTTACGATCGCCAGTCCTACGACAGTCAACCCGAAGAGCGTGAAGATGGCCAGAACCCATTTGTTCCTATTGAACACGGCGTAGGTTCGCGCCCCCCAGACAACTGTCGCGTCCGTATGGATCAGTGCTTACCAACACGAAGAACGGAAAGGGCCTACATACCAACAATAGCGGTCCTCCCTATGCACGCCAGTATCGCAGCGATCTGATATCCATGGTCGCAACTACAACGACCGTCAGCGAGAAGCCCCCGTCCGTCCATCCATCTCATCCACTTAGCCCAAGAGAATCTCACTGTCAGTTCGCGGACATGAGGACATGAGGACATGAGTGATAAGGCGCGATTGGCCAGACTAAAATAGCCGCGCACCCTCAATGTGGGCAGCTTCTCCGCGAGCGCGAGCGTATAGATCACGTTCGCGACCATACCGTATCGGCAGGCGATGTACAGCGCGGTGGAGAGCGAGAACTTGCGCAGCCAGAAGTGCTGCACCTCGCGTGTCCAGGTGAGGGTGTAGTCGTAGTACAGGACGGCTATTAATTCGTTCGTTTTCCAAGAGGAATAAAGAGGGAATGCGGTAAACGCACCGACACTTGAGTATTGGATACAGAACCGAATGAACCTGGAAGGTGGAGTCAGACAGATATCCTGCAATGAAGAGATAGTATAGGATGGCGACAAACATCATGGCCGCTTTGGAGCTCGACATCTTGGCGGGGGCGGTAGAGGAAGTGCTGCAGAACAGACACCAGAGGGGAAAGTATATTTAGGTCGAAAGGGAAGAGTTTGTCTCTTCAGAACTCAACGGCTGGCGTTATATACCACACCCAGACTAGCCAAGCTAAACGGGCCTCCTCGATAGGTGATGATTCTGCGCTGGTATTCAAGGATTGACACAGATCCATTCTCCACGCCTTGTCCTTGTTGTGGCGCCTCGGCCACGGACAACACCAAAGGATGGGAGAAACAGAAGTCCGAAGACGTGATTGGCCACCTACCTGGAAGCTGGGGTACCAAGCTATCCGGATTGGCTATGCGCAATGTATGCAGACATTCACGACATCTTCCATGAGCTGTTTGTTGGCTCCAACAATAGCTCGCCAAGAACATCTCACAGGAATCTCGAATAATAGAGCAGTCGAATCGCTTCTAGCTCGTATTGAAAACCTATGTTAGGGGTCCCATGAACGAGTGCAAGTCCAGCCGGCGCCGGAAACGATCTGGCTCGCGCCGTCAGTGTTATGATAGAGATTTTGCGCAATTCACGGGACGCACATAAACACCATTGATTCAATGTTCAGCATTAGTAAGTACACTATAGCGGGGAAATCATATCTTTTGGGACCGGGCCAGGACTAGACGGACAGATAATCAGGGTCGACGTGATACCCCTTGTAATGATGTTGGGATCCCAGGGCGCTTATTGGGTTCATCACTCTTTCGCCTTGCCCCACATTGTTCCAGACGTCTAATAGAAAGAAAAGGTGTGATCCCATCATGTTTAAACTCATAGAATGTATCATACACCGGTTCGCGACAGGTAGCTTTCTGACGACTGTCTGTAGTGGAGCACTATCGAAGCGTAAGCTGACAGTGTAGCGCCTTATATAAATAAAGAGCGCGTTGTCCTGGGCGCTTAGTCAGATTCCCTGGAGCTCGGAGAGAAGAGAGGATCATGACAAACCCTGAAGCGGGTTGCGGACCATTGCTGTTCTTGCCCTTGTTTCGTGTATAGTGAGGACTGCATAAAATCTTCTTCTCTTTTAGCGATCATTTTGTAGCTGGGGGTGAGAGTAGCTGCTGAAGGGGCAGATAGACATCTAATATGTAGCAGCCTATCACACGGTAGTCGGAAAACTGAAAAGCTCATACGACCCCGCCTTCACGCCGTGCCGTCATAACGTATTTATTGGCATTGATGAATTCCTTTCAACCTCGAAAATCTGGGAAGCTCCCTGGAGGAGGGCTTGCTTGGATACATCAGTAAGTCTCTTCCTTGAAGACGATCCCTCATTCGAGGTCAATCTGAGGCATGTAGCTGTTTCCGGAGCACTTAGGAGCTGGTTTGCGGTCGCAATGCATAACCTTCAACTCCTTTTTTCATCCGGAACTCGTAGAAATCGTTGGTAAAGTAATATCCCGAAAATACAAGGTAGAAAGACGTTCGATTTGGGGATGATCATGAGTGCTCGACGTCACCTGTTCATGACCGTGGGGTGGCTCCATATCCTGCCACTTCACATATTCCCCCGACGGACAATGCTGATACGCAACGTCTGATACGGGACTCCAATGTGCAACTCGGACGAAGAAGGGATAATGTCGTCTTGACATGAGGAACTTGGCCTCGTTAGGATTTCATATTTTCATTGAGGGACTATGGAGAAAGCACAGTTAGGCTTACAAGGGCGAAGAAATGAGCGCTGACTTTATCGTCATGTCCACCTGCAGTAAAAAAGCATGAGGACCGCGGATATCTTCTCAGTGCATCATTGCATATGCCATATATTGTTGAGTGAGGGGCTGGCGTCAGCGAAAGGGGGAGGTGTTTGGAGGAGCTGTAATGGAGGTTGCGGTTATGTAGTGCTAAAATTTATTGCACGGGAATGCTGTGGAAGGACCTGGATGTTTGGCACATCAAAGCGCTAACGGCTAGAAGAAAGAGACGATCGAGATGGCCATCTTATCTTATCGATACTTTCTCACGCCGCAGTCAACAAACGCGTCAGCCACGAAGTTGGACGTTCTTGCTCTCTTCCTCCCACCTCAACCACAGCGCATTCGCCTCTCCGAAGCATGCCCGATGTCACTGGCTGACGGTCTTCTCGATCATTCACACATCGAAGACGCGGCTTCGTGCGTTACCAATGAAGCTGGAACATTGGTAAGGGCGAATATCCTATGAACGTCGGATACTCAGTGGTTCTTTGCATTTTTTAGGCACTGGAGGACGTATTTATCAACAGCTTACACTCTTGACTCCTTCTATCTGTGCTCTAGACCTCATGTTTGTGCGCCTTCAGGTCCCTATCATCGCGTTTCTTCAGATACTAGTTATCGCGCCAGCCACATGCCCAGACCATTCACCGCGGCTGTTCCACATTCCCCGAAAGGCGGAAGTCTGGCATGATCCAAGTGAGCGTTCTTTATACCTTCTTTATACCTTCTTTCCATCCACAACGTGATACATCGATCCCTTACATTCGTTTTCTCGTTTTATCGATGCATATATGCGCCGATTCCGGAATTTTACGCCCTCCTTCTGCTGTTGATCCGTTACACTGGTGCATATATGCGCCGGATCTACGTCCATAGCGTTTGGAAGACCTTTTTTTTCTTCCACGATACACTTTCGCTCTCTTTTCGACACTCCGCATTTTATTTTCTCCCGTTCTCTCTCTTCTGTCATCATCGCCGCAGCCAACGTTGAATGTCCGTGTCTTCGGGATGTATTTCTCTCGTTATGACGTACTCTCGATATTTTCACCCCGAGCGATCATCAAATCGAGCGCCAAATGACACCTCGAGTGGGATGTCCAGCTGTTTCGCCTGTGCTTCTCATGACGGGATCGTTTCGTGTCGCCCAAAGTGATTTTACGCCGTCTGGGCATTGGAAAGGATCTAGCAGCCGGTGCACAGCAAGACGGGGTTCCACTGGATCTCTTTCCAGCTGCTGGCTTCTGGAAATCTTCTTTTCCCATCCAGACGGCGAATTCCGCTCTTCGTGGTGATTACATTTTCGCTTTCCTTCAATCGTGATTGTGAATTTCATTCAGTCTGTGGAATGTCCCCGAGTGCTTGATCAGTGTGCTCGCACTTGCACTCTCCAGGGTTGACCTCCTTTTTTCACCGATATGAAGTAAGGAGCCACGAGAGAGGCCTGTGCGCTATCTCACTTTCTTCCGTGGGCGTCCTCAGGCTGGAGTCGAGCGTTCGAGCGTTAAATCGTCCTGCGATCTGTCCAGTGATGGCTGACCTGCACGAGGACTTGAAAGTATTCTCGAAACCATGAACACGTTGGGGTACGGCCGACCGCAGTGGGAGTATCGCATTCGGTATAACAGCATTGTCTAGTCCGTAAAGTGGTGGTTGAGTCATACAAGTGAGCCTCATTTTCCCGTCTTGTGCCCAACTTCGTTTTATCACCTTCCTTTACCCCCCCCTTTCCTCCGTCTTGCTTCATGCCGCACTCGACGACGTAGCGTCATCAAATTACAATTCCAAACATTGCATACTTCGCGAAGAACGCGAAGTGTAGATGACTATTACTACTTGACAGTTTGAAGATGCAGACTCGGCGCATAATTACGTCAGAACTTTGACCGGGTTGAGGTGAGGAAGGTGTGAATGGAAGGAAAAGAACGGAAGTACGACGATGTGGGGCACGCATCGCGGGCCGTTGAGGACTATGGCCCTGCTGTGGGCGATCTTGACCTTTGGGGGGGATCCATAAGGACGAGGATGGGAGGACGAGAGGTGCTGGGTTGCAAAAGTACAATCCAAGCAAATAAATGTTGGCTGGCCTACCGCGGGAATGCTGGAGGAGAGCACTTGATTAGTGATGAGCCCGAAAATGAGGAACGATAAGACGTACGTTCTCCGAGGACAGTACCGGGGCACCTAGGAACAGGACTAGGGTATGGAGACGAGAAGTAGGGCGGATGCGAGCGCTCGAGGGCGGCGCCAAGGCTAGGGAGAAAGATAACGTAAGTTCTTTGTCGTTGCATATACCTTGTGTTTCAACTTCGTGGAATCCCTCTCCTTGAATGCCGACAAGAGTCCATTCCAAATCTCGAACTCTTCTGAGCGACACCCTGCGGTCGCTGTCGCGTTCGATGACCGGGGCCGGGTATCCATATTCCGCTTAGTGACAGCGGCACGAGATCTTCGTGCGCGACGCAGCTGTTGACAGTGGGGCAAGTACGTCGCAGACGTGTTCTCCTGCTGCTGTGAATACCAGTAAGCCATCGCCGTCGACGTTTGCGAGGGTAGGAGGAGCTCGGGGAACAGCCAATGTGTTCGCGTGCGATACGACTCGACTTGTCCGATTTGCGCGCTGGTGCCGACTCTTCCGATCTCGAGGGCTCCGTTTGGGTGCTATGAACAAAGTTAAGCATTCAGTGTAGAGTGCTCGTTCGAGGGCATAGCGCGGACGTTAACCCTCGGCGTCGCGTCCTACAGCACGAGCCCATCGTCCTCCGCCCTCACTGACTCGATCGAACGGAGGTGGCTCCCTGCCGTCCAGCCCCGAAGCTTCTTCTCCGTCCGACTTGGCAATTTCCAAGAGAGTTGCCAACTTCGTTCACGGGGAAGAAGGTCAGTGAGCCGTGCTCGATAATCCAAAGAACGTGGACGACGGACTCACCCCATCTACCCAACTCTATTTCGCGTCGTCATCATAATCGCCCTCCCTAAGAAGATGGCGTTGGCGATCGTATGACGCTGGACAGCCAAAAAGGGTCTGTTGTACAGTAATTATCGAGCCCGCTCTATGAGACAAGACGCCAGCTTGTGTGCGCTGGAAGGCGTTTGAGCGAATCCACCTCAACCAGAAGACGCAGTATACTTCCATACCTACAGATGCACCCTGTCAATGCGATCCACCTTCAAAATCAGTTGTCGCAGTCTTCGTTTCGCAAGATGTGAGGGGCCATGAAGAGAATCGGCGACGCCGGTATCGAGGAGGCCGAGTTGTATGCTAGATCAAGGGGTGGAAACGGGAGACGGAGGCTAGGACGACTTGTGAAGGGAAAGAACAAGGGAGATGCGAGTTGAAATTTGTAACTCCGCCATTCGGGCTGGTCGGGGAACGACTTTCGGGTCGGTAGAAGGCGCGAGCGAGCACCCGCGAATAAATTTACCTGAAAGCGACGGAGTGCAGTGTAAACATTGAGGTAAGTAGGACATAGGTAGTGGAGAGGATCGTTCTTGATCGACGAGAGCGGCGGCGTAGGCCAAAACAGCCTATGGCGACCCTTCTTAGAGCTGCACTTGTAGGGCACACGAGAGAGCTGGATAAGAGCCACGGAAGCACCTTAAGCTCAGGCACGCCAAATGGAGAGAAAGATCCCCTGAACGGACGAGTAACTCCTCCAGGATCTTCCTCGTTCGATCTTGTTGACCCTGGAAGTCCATATCTTGTGGAAAACCAGAGAGAAAAAATTTGGCAAAATGCTGCACGCGCACACGCCAAATAGGCGGTGTCGACGTTGGCTTTGGGACACCGGTAGGCTGTTCACAACGAACAGGCGGAGACGGGATAGATAGGACGAAAGCGAGATATTTTGGTGAGTCGCTGACGGCGATTAAGTATTATATGAGCTGCCGTCTCAAGGTCGTCGTCATAGAGCGATGGGGTCAGTACCAGATAAAATATCTGCCCAACACCCGACTGACGACGTGTTCACGCCATCCTGCCCGGTATTCATCCACCGAAAGACCCCCAGCGCGCGCCAAGAAGCAGAAACTATGCTCGGGTGAGTGCTACTGAATCAGCGGTGAACGAACAAGGGTCCACCCCCGGCGCCGAGTAGGCGCCAACGAAAATACCCGTCCTATATCGCATAACTCGCCACTCGGGACTGGAGATTCGGGTATTTATTGCAGCTCCGGAGGGTGGGGGGCTGTCCGTGAGCACCGAAGGCCGCATGATAAGGAGGAGGGATACGGGTATGAACAGATCGAAGACGGTGCATACTCCATGGCTGGAAGCGCGAAAGGAAGACCGTCTCGAAACCAGAGCAGAGGACTACTACCGCAGAAACACTTCCAGTACGTACAGACTGACCAGCTGCGACTCACGATATGCACGCTGCTTCGAGTCGAATGTGATGTCTCTCGCACCACCCCTGCCCTAGAGGTCTGCGCGGTCAAATTCAAAGCCAGACAAATTGGTATGGAGGAACGTGCACAAAACGCCGAGCAGAGGAGGGACATTGCACTGCCCGAAACGGAGTGGTGTTCGAACAGGACATACAGGCCTGTCGTGGCACGACATTGGGGATTTAATGACGAGACGCGAAATTCGCATCGAGGAATGGACCTGTCCTCGCCTCGCCTTCGACATCTGCACCGAGAGAAGTGACGGGAGTCAACAGTCTCAAGAAGCTCTTAAAAGCTTGATACGTCGTGGAGTAAAGACGAATGGCGTTCAAGAGCTATCAGACACCCTCCCGATGCGGATGAGGCATAGAGGACAGGCAGGAGGTCGTAAATAAGAAGACTGAGACACAGGAATCGTCTTGCGATGAGGGGATGCCTCGAGCTTCTGAATGCATGTATGCAGTCGGACGAGGATGCTCCAGGCGAACGATGTGGAAGGAGTAAGACGGAGTGAGCGTAACAAGAGGGGGAGAGGCACGCACGAAGGAAGGTGAGGAAGGGCCAGAGATCGTGACAGAGGAGAGAAGAAATAGTGCACGCACCACGATTAAGTGCGTCAAACCCGAAGGGCTTCCTCCCTTCTTCATCCTTTCTTCAACCTTCGCAACGACGTAGGTTAGATCCACGTCTAAGAAACGGCGAGACTGATGCTGAGCAAGGCTGGGTCATCAGGTCCACAACGAACACGAGGGATGTCGTTGGGGTCCTGAACCCATGTACGCGGCTAGGACAGGAGGGAATGGCTCAAAGGGTGTGACGAAGCGAATGGAAGCGGGCATGGACGAGATTGAGGGAAAGCACACACAGGAAAGATACGGCCTATACGATAGAGACGACGCAAGGGAATCAGTACCCAAATTTGAGGGAGCCTCCACGTAGGCGTCGGTGCAGATGGAGGCAGGGGGTGTTTGGAAAGGAGTGGCGTCCATGTGCGCATAATGGATAGTACTGCTGTGAATGGAATGGACGCTAGTAGAGACGAAGACGGAGCACAGATGGACAAGACGGTGGACGAAGAGAAGGAAAGTGCATGGGCATAGGGCACGGATAGCTCCGGGCCGGAGTCAAGGGTTCTCGTCATCATCGCCTGTGTTGCCAAAGTGA
>JANKHO010000031.1:0-26194 GCA_027627235.1 Agrocybe chaxingu | reverse complement strand
GNANANGGTTTTCCGATTATTGTGCTGGGTATAAAAAGAACGAAAAAGAAATAAAAAATAGAAAAGAGGGGGAGCTTGTGTGCCCCTCAAAAACACCTTCACAACAGGGCAGACGATCTCGAGGGTGTCATCCCAATGCTCTGAATGGGAAAAATTTCTCTCGCGCGCCGTGCGCGCTTCGAGACTGCCAAATTGAACGGGCCGGGGTCTCCGCGTCGCACTGACAAGTATTGACCGCCTTGCTGACACCAAATTCAAGGCAAAAGAATAAATTTACTTCATATACATAATTTATTGCACCATCATGGTACAAGATCAAGTGGTGAATATGGGTGGATTCCGCTGCTCTCGCGGTTCCAGGAGCCTACTCAGTTTCCTGCTGTACGGAAAAGAAATATTTGTGGCTGTGCGGTGGCAGATAGACTTAGGGGCTCGGTAGCTACCTCGTTCCACATTCCATCGTGCTTGGTGCACACACCACCACCAAAAATTGACACATGAAAGAATATATTTTTTGTAGTCTACCTGTAAGGTTACAGCCGGGAGACTGCACTGGAAGCTCGTGAAAATAGTCAAGAGATGTGATGTGTCAGCTTTCTCAGGCAGGTATTGGCAGATACCCGCCCAGCACAATGATCGGTAAACCGAAGAAAAGGGTTGCATCCCAAACTCTTTAGTAATCATACCCACGCATGCGAATACCATCTTGATCGCTTTTAAACTCTGAATCTCTACCATCGGACAGATGCTTGAGGTCTTGCAGGGGTTGAGCTCTGAGCTCTTCCTTGACCGAGAATGAGACGAAATGCCATTCAAAGTGAGACGTATATATCCTGCTGGCAGTTCCTATCACTAGAAGCCGCTCATACGCTCAAGAGCCAGCCCTTATATACGGTCAGAGCATCCGGGATCAGCTCCCAAGCCTCCTTGCACCTTATCCGGAGAATTTGCAGAGAAAGCTCAGTTGATGGCTGGTCAAAAGGACGGAAGCGTTCCTTGACGAGGTCGACGAGGTTATCGAGGAATAAATGCTATTGTCCTGTTATGCCGTCCCTTTTATTCCAGACCGGCTCGCGACTGCGGGCATGCAGTGTCAAGCAAATGAGACTCGGAACGGGTTGGGGAGTTGCGTTCATGAGGTAGTCGATCATCTGGGCTATACTTTCCTCCTTCCGTGGCTTGAATAACAAAGACAACAAGTTCTGCGTAGCAGGTGTCGTCGTCGCCGTCTAGGTCTTCCAAGGACATAATGTTCAAGGAAAGGCATTTGAGTCTTGAGTTTGACGGATTGGTTCAAATTCGCCCTTTGGGTTCGTCGCAGTTGAGGTACATACTGGCCGTGTGGAGTCGAGAGTAAGCTCGCAGGACGTCCGCTCATTCCGTAAGATCCAAGTATTCCATCAGCGTCACTTGGGTCAATTGCGACCAGGGAAGGGAACAGCAGAGTAGAAGTGGAGGTGCGTCAAGACTGGATCCAGCATTGTCCGCAACCAGCCGCCGCAGAGATTTGGCGAATGTTCGAGTATACACTTCCTCGAACTGCTTCTCGATGATGAGGAAGAGCTCGGCGAACGAAGGCGATGCCAGAACAGCCCCTTTAGTCGACGAAGGGACGAGTCGACAGTGTAGAGGAATTGGGTGGTTGCAGAATGGGTCTTGGATGGACGAAATCCAAAACGAAGATCCAAAATGAGGGGTCGCTCTGCGGCGTGCTTAACCTACTCGTGTACTTGGATAGCCGCCTTCTCCATCTCGCTGGGTTGGCGAATCTTCACAAACAACTCGGACCACATCCCCGAGGCAGACAGAACGACGCTCCTCCATGCAGATAATACATGACAAAGTGACAAAGGGGCATTGCGTAGAGTCGTCTTTGGGCAATCCGGCATGCAGTAGAGGGCAATCCCGCGTAGCACGCCCACAGGGACACGACGAAAGGGGGACAGAACCGCGTCACAGGTGTGTAAGGTGTTTCGATGAGCCGCTGCTTCCTCTTCTACCCGTTCTCGCCGACTCTGGGCTCCACAATTTCATTGTCGGTGGAGGTACATACGCTGGGACTCACACTTATCGAGTTCCGCTAGGGACCGAGCACGGAGGTGCGAAGGGGAGGATGAATTACAAGAAAATTAGATATCCCAGTCCTCAAGCAGCCTTTCAGTAGGGTGCAATAATAAGTCCCAGTAACGGTCCCTCCCGACCAGATACTTCTTACCAATGTCGACGATGACGCGCAGCCCGGCAGCGATATACGCGGCCAACGTCTGACGAAATTCATCCTCCCGTCGTCTAGATGCCTTGCTGAAAACTGGTAGTTGAAAGGATATTCGGAGTTCTTGCAGTCGCGCCTCGGGCCGAATAGACGTCGAGCAGCGTGCCTGCACCATCTTGACGACCTCATTAAGGACCGCATCGCAAGTTTGCCGGCTACGTTTAATTGAACTGGCGCTGTCGCTCTCTTCGTCATCAGTCTCCTCGTAGCCGTCACGAAGGCGTAGCACAAGGGTCGAAAGGCGGGGAAGGAATGTGGGATGCATTGCGAGGAAATCGAGAAGGTCGATGCTGTGCTGGGACTTGGATGACTCGAAGACGAGCCGACGAACATTGGGGCATGATTTCATTAAATCCTGCGCGCATGGAAGGGAGTCTCCCCATTTTCCTGTTAAAGTGAGCTCTTGTAGCGCTTCGAATTGTTCAAAAACGAGTGGCCCATCGAACGCATGATATTCATAGCCAACGTCATCGTTGGATCGAATCGTAAGAGTCTTCATGGCAGGGAATCGGTACAGCTGGAGAACACTCGGTGCGACCAATGACGTCTTTGTAGCCGGTGCGCCTGCATATTGATGACTAGGATGCTGGACCCACCCTGCATCGATAAATAGATCTTGGAGAGTTGCATGCACAAAGGGTTTGCCGTCCACAGCTATCACGTCGCGTTCTTCGTTGCGTATGTCGCACAAAAGATGAAAAACGCCATTTCTAAGTTGGAGGCAACGCTTGAGTATCTGTTGGAATTGATCGAGAGAAAGGGGCTGGAGAATAACGAGGCTCGTCAACTGCGACCAAGGGCACTGTGTCATGAGGTCGGAGATGCTTATGTAGCGGCCGATGGCCAGCTCATGGAAGGTCAGATGGGTGGCTAGAGTTTTGTGCGCGTCTGATGCAAAACTAGAAAATGAGCGAAAAGAGCGTTTGATAACAAAGGATTCGATGCGAGGGAGCTTGAAATCATTTAAAAAGTAGGAATCCGAACGTGGTGTCGCGAGGCCGAGGCGGCGCATAGGTGATATGGAGGAGACTGAGCGCATAAATGCAAAGAAATCTGACCGATGTTTGGTCGTGTCGAATGCGATGTGAAGAAACAAGTCCAGAGGGTGGTTTACTGCGTGCTTCGACCATTCACGAATGCGTAGAAGAGCGACCTTGAGTTGAGCAGGTTTCCTAATGATGACGTATAGACAAGCCCACATCTTCGAAGATGAAAGGACAACGTTCCGCCAAACAGAGCACACACGAGAAAGAGACAACGGTGCTTGCTTGACAGTCACGGTCGGTTGGGATGGAAGGCTGAACAGTGCGATCTCGTGCAGGACGTCCTCAGGAATACGCCGAAAAGGTGATAAAACCGTATCCAATGTTTGGACCCTGTTCCTGCAAAGAACGGCCTTCCGGGCAAGCTCAACCTGCCGCATTTCGAGAGACTTCAGCTCGTCGTTGATCGCCTGAAATTCGTCGCTAGACTGCGTACGCAGCTTCTTCACGGTTTCAAAATCCAATGGGCCAAGGGGTAGGTTGTGCTTCAAAGCAGGACCGACTTGAGGAGGGTAAAAATCGTCTCCAGTAGACGCAGTTTGACCCGGCTGCAAGACATAGATGAAGATGGCATCCAGACACGCTATACGAGGAACGTACCTTGGAGATTCCCTTTTTTCTAAGTTTTCGAGATGTCGACATGATTTGAGAGTAAGAGACTACTGGTTGTAATGGACGTGCCAGCTGAGTGAGTGCTCAGTGAGTTGAACTTGAAGACTTAGTCTTGAAGTTCATCGTGAGATTGTGGCACGTGATTGTGTTTCGGCCCGATTGAACCGAGATTGAAAAAGAAATTCATCTGGGTTTGCAGTGTATATCTACCCTATCTCCCTTACTCCGCGCTCACTATGTCCCCATTCAACACCTGATTGTCTGCCAACGTTCGGCACGATTTCTACTCAACGGTAATATCTGGTACTCGTTTGTTACAGACGCGAAGTCGAAGCACTCATCGTTGTACTCTAAGCCCATCTTCTTTACGAGGATGGCGACAGGTACTGGGGATGAGGACGCGTCACTCTCGAAGTACATCGCTGCCGGATCGCGACCATCCCCTTCCAATCATCTCTATGAAGTCAGAGCAACACCATATGGTGGGCGTGGTGCCTTCGCTCGTGGACCGATCGCAAAAAATACTGACATCCTCTCCTGTGCGGGGCCCTACGCAAGCGTCATCTTCCGACCGTTCAAGAAGGAGGTATGCGCATGGTGCTTCGCCTACGCGTTCGAAAGTGGAAAGAGCAAATGGTCTATCAAGCTTAGTGTAGACAACGCCGGAGCGTGGTTTTGCTCAGAACACTGTGAAGAGTTTTGGATCAAGGAACACGAGCTTGTGCAGGGCGAGGGCGTGCAGTGGTGGTTGGAGATTTATAGCGCTTTTGAGAGGCTCGTCGCACAGGTGGGCCCATCTGGCACGAAAGGGACGAAGAAGAGCGGCCGAACGATGGAGAGCACATCGACGCGGTTTGCTCACTTGGAAGACTTGAAGACAAAGGAGGTAACACAAGAGCTAGTCGACAAGGCCTGGTCGATCGCAGAAAAAGCGTGTTTGGACAAGGGAACAATCACCCAATTCACCCAATCTTTAAACAATCTCGAGCTCGACACCGCACGCTACCTACTTGATGGTCTCCTTCACAAGACTCTCGAAGATGCTCGCCCGGATACGACGCGTTCCCCTTCTACCCAATCCTCCATCGTGATAGGTTCAGGTCGATGGGCCGATTATCTCGAACTCCAGGACAACGAAGTGCCGCATATATGCTCGAAACCTTACGTGCTCGCGTCGCACATCCGCATTTATTGCTTCCTCAGGCAGCTCCTCCCGCTCCTGACCAGCTTCAGAGGCATGCCCTCCCGACCGAGCGACCTTCTGAGCCATTCTCTCACGTCGTCCATGACTGTTCGTGCTCTGCTGCAGCGCGACCCCGGGAACGTCTTCGGTATCTGGGACATGGCGCCTGAGGGTGAGGAAAGCGAGATGTTGGGCTGGGGTGCCTATGTATTCGGTTCCTACTTTAACCACGGTGCGCTTGTTTCTTTAATTCCCGTGCAACCTTGTACTGACGCGCCCTTCGATGTCAGACTGCGAACCCAACATCAAGAAGCGTCGAGAAGGACGCGCAATTGTGTTCTACACGATTCGGGACGTCTCCGCTGAAGAGGAACTTTGCATCAGTTATGTAGAGGACGCACCTGTCGTAGAGAGGATCGCGCATCTGGAGAGGGATTGGTTCTTCTCATGCCGCTGCGCAAAGTGTGTACAGGACTTGGCCAACGCGTCTTAGAAATGCCAAGGTGTTTTGCTTGTATGGATATCCCTTCCTCTTCAAGCGGCCAAGTACTAGCTAACCGACTGTCTGACTCGACTCTTGGTTGACTATGATCAAACCCGAGATGGACGCGGAGCAAGAACTCTAACTAAACCGCGAAATCCTGCCGGAGATTCAGCCGTCGATATTTATCTTCTTTTCATCTCGAGGTAGAGGTAAGAATAACCGTTGGATCTTGCCGTTCAATGTCGTGGTCCTAGAGATGCCGTAGAGAACCTCTTGACTTCGACATTCGAGTCATAATTGTCCTTCTCGCATTGGCTAGTGACTTTGACAGCGACGCGTGCGGGATCGGCACACTGCCGGTCGTGGCGCAGCGTAGCGTGGGATTCCGAAGACAGCGCCGGAAATGGAATGCTCAGAAATGGAATGCTCAGAACATACAACTTGAGCTGATATAAGATCTCGGACGCAGCAAGCGCTAGGGCCATGCAATGCTCCTGACTTTCTCGACGTAGTCTAACCCCCACAGGCCCTAAATACCCTTTGACTCCAGCACACGCAGTGACGCACTCGAACACCACGACGCGGTTTCGGTATGAAGTTCTACAACCCTTTCAACCCTCCGCCAGCCCCACCTGGCTTCGGAGCTGGCAAGATCGTCCCTGAAAAAACGGCGTCGTAAGCCATTCTTCCAATAATTTTGAAAAACTGCTCCCTGAAGACACCACAAGGTGGCCTTCTCGACTGTTTTTGCATTGGCTCGGCGCTTTCTTGAACGTCGGCTACTCGAGACCGTTGATGTCAGACGGTATGTTTTTCAATGTCCTTCTGAGGAATGTGGTATTGAGCTGGGTATTCCTAGACTTCTGGGAACTGCCTGAACATCGGCATACGGCAGCCATAACCAATGAGGTCGAAGCCAACTTCTATGCTCGGTGTCCGCCAGAAAAAAGGCCTCCGTTCATGCGGGACTCGAAGTCAGAAGAAGAGGAAACGGAAAAAAATTCTGAACCCGAAAAAGGAGAGGACATCGAAGGCACTCCTGCTGCCACTGGTCAGCAACCAGTTTACGACCAGTCTCTGTTCAAGGCCTTGCACAAGACCTTCTTCCGGCGTATTTGGAGTTCTGCGTTTCTGCTGCTTGCTTCTGGTATGGTCTCGCGTTTATGAGTCTCTGCAACACTCACCTACCCTTCGTCATTCAAAGAAACCCTCCGGACAACTACCCCCCTTTTGAACAAGGTGTTCATTACCTGGTTGTCGGAATCGTATGTCTATGCTCGTTTGTCGGATGCTGACCGCGATGCGGCTGCATCTCTGGGCTTTTTTAAGCCTAGAGGCGTTGGGTATGGTATTGGACTGGCGTTCGCTCTTTTTGCGATGCAAGGTATATTTTTCACATTCAAATCCTCATCAGGCACTCATGATTTTCTCGGTGCAGAGTCTGCTAGTTTGGTGGGTTCAAAATTCTCCTCATGACCGCCTAAAGATCCATACTCATGCACCACATCATTCAAGATGGACAATCACTTTAGCCTCAGTAAGTTGAAGCCCTTTCCGTCTTTGCCTTGTCTCAAATCGCGGATGTTCCTAGTCGGCATGACGACCGGTCTGTACGTGCGAACTGGGGTATGGAATTCATAGTTTCACTGCCTGAGCTCCCGTGCTGAATGCCGGCGCCATTCTAGGTCGTTGGGAACATCTTCCGAAAGTCTCTTCGCCTGTCTGGAAAAGCTCGTGCTGAGCACAGCGTCGGGCAAATCACGACCATGATCTCAACCGACGCGACTCATTTGGACATGTTCTCTGCTTTTGCTCATCAGTGCGTCTCCCTTTTTTTATTTTTCTGCATCGCACAATGTCGTTGATCCTTTCTTCTTAGCCTTTGGTCAGCTCCGATACAGGTAAATTTTCCGTGCCCCCCTCTGGCGAGAGCTTATCAATTCGATAGGTTACACTGGGCATCGGACTTCTCATCGGGAATGTGAGTTATACATCCATCTAACCTATATATGCCTTACGCGGTTAACAGCTCGGTTACTCTGCGCTTGTCGGCCTTGGGGTAGTCTTATTTGCGCCTGGGTGGTTGAATCACATTTCTCATCCTGTTCTAGGTCATCATAGTAACTTTGCCCATCCAAACCGTGCTAATTGTCATCATGATGCGGCAAACGAAGAAGGGCGTGCAAATCAAGGACAAACATATACGACTAACGACGGAAGTCCTGCAAGGGATTCGTCTCATTAAAGTGTACGGTTGGGAAGCCTTCTACACCCAACAGATCACAAAATACCGCGAAGGAGAGATCAAGACGATTAGGGCCGTGTCGTAAGTGTCCTTTCCTCGATCGAGAGCGTGCTGATGAAGTTTTGAAACACAGTGTTGTTACTGCGCTGCTTTTCGCGCTGTTCACATTCGTGCCAATCTTGGCGACTGTTCTCTCGTTTGTGGGTGTTTTCGCACCTTCCCTCATATGAAGGAGCATCTGACAGCCCCCTAGATCACCTATGCCCTCACCGGACATGATCTGAACGTCGCCATCATCTTCACTTCTTTGCAGCTCTTCAACGTAAGTTGCTTCTCCCCTCCACTGGACATGTTTTCCAACCCTGACCCAGATCATCCGTATCCCAATGATCATCTTCCCATTCGTCCTCTCGAGTCTCGCTGAATTTATGGTTTCGACCAAGCGTATATCTACTTTCCTCGTGGCTGAAGAACTTGCGGATCCGTACCGTATCGAACCTACCAGTACTCTAGCCGTACAGGTCGACGGGGACTTTGAATGGGAAACCGTTCTTGGTCTGGAGAAGAAACCCAAAGACAAGGAATCGGAGGACAAAGATAATAAGAAGGTAGACGACGCGAAGAAGGCAGAGGAGAAGAGCCATTCCGGCTGGTGGAAGCGGAAGAAAGGCCCGGCGAGTGAACAGGTCCTCCCTGTCGTGAGCGAGAAAGAAAAATCGTCGACTGAGGTCGAGCCTGAGCCGGAGGAAAAGCCCTTCGGACTGAAGGATCTCCACCTTGAGATCCCGAAAGGCTCATTCGTCGCCATCGTCGGCCGTGTTGGCTGTGGAAAGGTACGCTGCTATCCATTGTTTCGATGCCACCCCCCGGGCTTATTCAGCCTCCTTGCACAGAGCTCGATATTGCAAGCCCTCATCGGAGAAATGAAGCGTACAAGAGGAAGCGTGAATACCTTGCCTGGTCGCGCCGCTAAGGACTTTCCGCTGACACCCGAACTTCTAGGTCATTTTCGGTGGATCTGTCGCATATGTTCCTCAAGCCCCATGGATCAAGAACGCGACCTTGCGAGACAATATTTTGTTCGGCGAACCAGACGACGACAAGAGGTTCAATCATTATACCCTCGTTACCACTCCCGCGATCTGACCACCGAATAGATTCCAACAAGTTATTCACGCTTGCAGCTTGGAACATGACCTGAGTATTCTGCCTCAAGCCGATCGGACGCAAATCGGTGAGAAGGGAATTAATTTAAGCGGTAAGATTTTGTTTTACCCCTGCCTTTCAAAGACCACACTGACGGTGTGCATTAGGTGGCCAAAAGGTTTCTCCATCCATATTCATTGTTCGACTTTACCATTCTAACTTCATGCTTTTAGGCCCGTGTTTCCCTGGCACGCGCAGCGTACTCTCGGCGCGAGATCGTCCTCCTTGATGATCCTCTCTCAGCTGTAGACGCCTACGTCGGCAAAAACATCTTGGATAACTGCATCCTCGACGGCCCCTTGTCTAAGCGTACACGCATTCTAGTCACCCATGCCCTCCGTGTCCTCGACAAAACGGATTACATATACGTCATGGACAATGGCAAGATCATCGAGCAAGGAACCTACTCAGTGAGCAATTCATTGAGCTGACTGCTGTACTTGGACGATGACCCTACCCACATAGGACCTTACAGCCAACAGCCCTGTGTTCTCGCGCCTGATTGAAGATTACGGGAAGACGGACACCAGCAGCCGTAGTTCTACTACCACAGGTGGCCAAGTCGGTCAAGGCAAGACGGGCGACGCCAGCGATGTCGACGATACGTTGATGCAGCTAGAAGAACGGCTCACCGGAGCTGTTTCTTGGAAAGTCTACACAAACTACCTGCGCAAAGCTGGAGGGCTCGCATGGGCCCCGATTATCCTTTCGCTTCTCATCATCAACGAAGCGGCGCAAGGTACAAGTCTTCTTCACTTCCGCCACAGTAATCACTGATGACCCTTCAGTTGGGACCACTTTATTCCTCGGGTTTTGGAGCGGAAATACCATCCCTCATTTCACTCAAGGTCGCTACATGGCAGTCTACGCAGGCATTGGTTCGCACCTCCCCACCTTAAATTCTAGAAACTATTACTCACGACTTCCTTAGGCTCGGCGCTCGCGATGTTCACTTTTTGCCTGACGTATGCATTCGTGTAAGCATTCGGCTTTTCCGAACAAGAATTCAGGTTCATCACGTTCGGCAGCATAATGGGGTTGAATGCCAGTTTGAATCTATACAAATCCGCGCTTGCTGGTGTGCTTGACTCCCCTGTCTCTTTCTTTGACACGACTCCAATTGGTAGAGAATGCCGTCCCTTTAGACCCAGTTCATATCACTAATCCTCTGTCAGGTCGTATCCTATCACGGCTCTCCAAAGATCAAGACACTATCGACAATGAGCTGCCTCTTATCTTTATGCAGGTGTGGAGGCCCGATGTTCTATTACTTTTACCAGACTAATTGTACCCAGTTTCTCACAACTTTGGCCTCGGTCTTCGGCACGATAGGGCTCGTCTTCTACACGTTTCCCTACCTGGGAATTATTTTTGTCCCACTGACAACACTGTACTACTGGGCATCCGTGTATTACCGTCGCTCTTCAGTGGAGACGAAGCGTCTAGACTCTCTTCTCCGGTCCGTGTTATATGGTTCTTACTCGGGTACGTGGATCACTGTGGGCATCTGGCAAAACTCATGTGGCGCCTTCTTCAGAGACTTTGACTGGGTTGTCCACCATCCGCGCCTATCGAATGCAACCCAGATCCATCGAAGCCGCTGACCGAGGATTAGACGGACAGAATAGGGCCTATCTCATGACGCTGGTTATGCAAAGATGGCTTGCTATTCGCCTGGACATGTTTGGAAACATCCTCGTTCTTGGAATCGCAATATTTGGAGCTACATTTAGGACTTCCGTGAACCCGGCCAGAGTCGGTGTCGTTCTCACCTACACGCTCGGGAGTAAGTCTTCGCGGTTTCGCCATTATTCCAGAACTGACGCCCGTTGTAGTCACACAGATATTCTGTTAGTGTCTTCTCTTCCGTTTGATACTTTTGGTTAATAGCTCCCGCAGCCGAGATGATAAACTTCTTCGCTCAAACAGAACAGAACATGAACGCCGTGGAGCGGGTACTTCACTACGCAGAGCTACCTTCGGAGGGTGACGAGTCAAAGACGGAGCCCCCGGCTTCATGGCCGCATGAAGGCGCGATCAAGTTTCGCAATGTCAGGCTCACCTATCGAGAAGGTCTCCCGTTTGTCTTAAAAGGAGTCGACTTCGACGTCAGGCCAGGAGAAAAGGTGCCGTTCTAAGCGCTCCGTTTGCCTCGAGCTTTTGACTCACAGTTAAGTACGTAGATTGGCATCGTGGGACGTACCGGTTCTGGAAAGAGCTCTCTCATCCAGGCCCTCTTCCGGTAAGCTCTCGTGCCACCCGTCATTTTATGTCAATTGAAGCAATTGAATAGCACCGTCGAACTTCGCGAAGGCAAGATTGAGGTGGACGGATACGATATTTCCCAACTTGGTCTCCATTTCTTGAGAACCCGGCTCGCGTTCGTTCCTCAAGACACCACGCTCTTCCTCGGGACGCTGCGAGACAATCTGTATGAATTCAGTATCCGTCTGAACCGCCCCGGCTTATATTTTTCTCAGGGACCCCCAACGGCTACGGACGGACGCCGAACTGATTTCTGTCCTTCAGCGAGCCTGGCTTCTTCCCAAGGAGGGACCAGTTGATCCTGCCATCGAGGCGAAGTTCGGTTTGGATTCGATCGTGGGGGATGAAGGTCGGTCGAACCAAGCGAATTTGCGCATTTCATTTGTGTTGACAGAAACGAACAGGGTCCAATTACAGTGCCGGAGAGAAGCAACTCCTCGCGTTATCTCGTGCGTTGGTCAAGAACAGCCGTATCATCATTCTGGTAAGCGCCCCATGTCTAGAGATCTGTTGACTTGCGATTAACGAGACACCTTTCTTAGGACGAAGCAACAAGTAATGTAGACGCCGAAACGGATTCCAAGGTCCAACGGACTATTCAGACCGAGTTTGCCTCTTCTACCTTGCTCTGTATAGCCCACAGACTAAACACCATCGGTGCGCCATCTGGCTGTTCTTATTTTCCCCCCTTTCCTGACGACCAATAGCACATTATGACCGGATCCTTGTCATGAACGATGGCCTAGTGGCGGAATTCGACACTGTGTTGAACTTGTTCGACAAACACGATTCAATCTTCCGGTCTCTCTGTAACGAGGCGAACCTCACTCGAACGGACATCATGAAATTACGAACGGAACATACGACGGAGACCTAATGCCTCCTTATTTTTGTTGGTCTTCCTGCTCCTTGAACTCTGCAGTACTGCCCGTGATGAAAATTCCCCATCCGCATCCACCAATCTCCCCTCATCACATATAACCCACTCATCTTTGCATAGCAGATCTCACACAGCCCATTCACGATACCCAGCATCCCCTACTCGCACCCTAATATATACATACCAATGGCTGAACTTCTTCACCAGCTTTTACAAGATCAAGGAACCTCCGGAATTGAGCAAGAAACTCTCTGGATGTATCCACGACAAAGAAAGATACCTCTCCCGGTGCTCAGGAATCCGCGTTGAATATCGCCTCTCGGCGGGTCCAAAGGCGTGTAGCTGAAACAAGGTGGACATGGCGCCATAGGAAAGAAGAAAAACAAGAGGTAGGCCTGCAAATGCATTTCCAGGAAAACTATTCAGCGACGGACAAGAGCACTGGTTATAGCCATTGCACGCGGACGCAACGTTGCGCTTTACGTTTGAGTCTAGAATTGGAATGGCTTGAGAAGTGCGCGTGGACTTGGTCTCTGCGTTCTTCGGCCGACATATAACGGCTCTTGATCTGTGCACCTCAAGGGGACACGAAATGGTTTGTTTTCCAAGGAAGACATACTAGCTTGCAACAACGAGCGAGTATCGGAATGCATCCCGGTAAAGACGCCAGGTTGGCAAACGAATTTCAAGATACATCGACATTAAGCTCTTCAATTACCTCTTTTCCGTAGCTCCCGTTCGGTTCTTCCGCTGCTGCAGGAGGTAGTGGAGGAACTTCTCTCTCTGAAGTGGGCAGTTGCTTCCTTGTCGTGATTCTTCCACAGAAAATAGTGAACTGGATGAATGATTACGACCCCCAGCTCCACGCACTCTGACCATAAATAATAGTCTAATCCGCCTCTATCCCGTCTTGCCCATCCTGAAATAATAACCCCCACCTGTCGGAGGAGTGGGTCAGTGCTTCACGCGAGTCTATTGGTAGATGGGATCAAATCTTGAAGCGCCCATGGCAGCACCGTGCAACCACCGAGAGGTGATATAACAGTATACCCCGTGCTACCACAGAAGAGGACAACGTGTTCCCCTCGTGTATCACCCTAACGTGACGACAAGACGCTGTTGTTCTTAGTAGTATCACACGTCCGCAAACCACCGTCCGCTCACCTCTCCCAGGTTCAGACGCGTTGAGTTCGAACTCAATCCAACATTCCTTCAAACTCTATATCCTTGAGCGCATGTTGCTTCGGAACAGGACCGGATGGCAGAGAGGGGGATCAGGGAAATGAAATGCGCAATTGATGAGCGTGTACTGTATCTCTCCCACTTGTCATGAACGCCATTTCTGCGTCGTCGCTGAGATGAATTCGGCGTGTTCGTAATGGGAGGAAGGTCAAGGCAGCAAGGGCACCCTACAGAAATAGATGATGTCAGGAAGGAAGGAATACATCCAACTTCATATCGAAGCGAGGGAGACTCAATACCTGCCGATTCCAATCACTCTCGTTTTCATCTGGAAGATCAAATCAGCGACGTCTTGCCTTTTTTTATGATGGTTCGAAGCACGGAAGACACGGAAAAAATGTGGGCGAACCTCTGAAGAGTTGCCCCAGTGGATGAGAACGAGCCGCCCAATCGCCTATAAGTCATGAAATAGAGCAGAAATAGACATGCAGGGCTACGGTGTATTTGAAACCCGGACTGACATTCCAAGGGATGGGGCAATTTCGACTGGAAGGTCGAGCGAGAGCCAGAGATAGCGACGGATGCGTGTATCAGACAACCATGGCACGTTGGCAACGTTGGCACCCTCACTTCGTCTTAAGTCGAGATACCAGTCAGAAGCCGCTAAGGATGCTGTATCTGCACATATGAAGTTCGAATGCAGGCATGGCCGCAGGCTAAGTTTATCCTCGAATGATAAGCACAGGAGGTCGGAGGTGGGGACCACGGTGGCCGTGCAAAGGGCAAATAGGATTCCGGGGGCAGAAATGAAAAGGCTGCGAAGGCTTGAGGATTGAGGTGTGGGGGGACTCGAAAATCCACGAGGTCCAGAATTTGAAGTTTGGGGTGGCGAAGTTCAGGTGGACTTTGCTTGACCTGGGCATGAAGGGGTGCACTGGGAAGTCTTGCGGCCATTCACTCACAAGGCTCGATTCCGGCACTACATACAAATGCATCAGCCTAGGAAAATGTGAATTCGAGCGGGAGAGACCAGACCTCGTTGTCTGGCAGTCATACGACCATGGACACTTAACATCTAAATGCGTACGGCTGCAATTCTCGACAGCTCGAACACGACGCAGCGAGTAGGCCCTCCGCGCGTCCGCCTTCCGAGCCACACGCAGCTTCATCTTATCCAGGACCTTCCCAGTGTTCTTCCTTTGAATAAATGGATCGTGTTCGTGTTCGTGGCGTTCCTTGATCGGCGGTGTGGGAAGGCAAGAGGCAATTATATGAAAAATCCAGAAGGGTATACGGCCTCGGAAAGACAAGCCATTGATTCGACTTTGAGATCACAGACCTGGAAGGAATAAACAGCTTCGGCCGTCAAAGGAAGCCCACCTGAAAGAAAGTTCCTCTGCCAACAGTGATGCAAGCCGTTATGCAACGTGGTTTGCGTGCGTTAGTGCCTTTCAACGGCATGGTCTGCTTGTGTGTTAGTGGGCCCGACCGCGACTTCCCGCTAGGTGCGACACCCGTGGTCGGAAGGACGGAGGTGGGAAACGAGCTGGTTTGGAGGCGTGCGGAGAACTCTGAACCTGTCAGGGAGGATATGGGGTAGCTGGTTTGTGGGATTGTCCCGGGTAGAGCCCGCTGAGTCCACCGTTGACCTATGGTGCATGGACCGCATCGAACCTTACACACAGACAGATAGCGCATCATATACCGGAATAAAAAGCTGGCATGTACTGGGAGAGTGCTGGGTAAACCTGGTAACACAGCTCTGACAGTTTAAAGGAGAGACAGGTGATAGGAATGGTATAACATAAGAAACGCACTGCATGGTCGCAGACGCAATTACTTTTGATACAGATAGAGAAGCGAGCTGGATATCCAAGACCGACTGAGAAATGCGGCTCTGAACCCTCGAACGCCCCTCCGACATAAGTTAGTGTCCTCCAACACCGACTAAACCCCTGGGTCTCTCAACCTGCCACATAAGCCTCGGCGGAAAGACCTCGACGCACTGGAGATAACAAGGGTGGCAAGGTCGTTGTTTACTTTGTGAAAGCGCGGATGACCTTGGCCGAGATATGGAGGAAGAAAATCGAGCCAATGAACGATAACGACAATACGAGGACGATGAAGGGGTCTCTGCAGTACGACAAGACATAAGCTCGAGTAACTAAGCCACTGAGAGTGCCACGTACACTCGAAGTCCTGGCGAGTCATCCGTATAGAGTTTCAGCATGGTGTTTGACGAGCCGCCAGCTCCAGCTGCGCGAGTCGAATTAGGCCGCGATACCTGCGAAGCTCCAGCCGCACGTCGTCTGTTATAAAGCACCCAAGCATCAGCACCATTTTCACGAAACACGAACTGTCCTGCACACCGAATCTGAGCACCAGGTGGTTTGGCTACCGCCGAAGAACCACGGTTAGGGCTGGGGCGAGAAGAATCAGAGTCAGACTGTCACCAGCAGAGTTCGTATTAGCTTCAAAAATGGGCTCTGAGGACGAATATACCAACCATAGCGGCGTGAAGGAAGGTGAGGGACTGGTGGAAAGTAGAGATTTGTTTTGGAAGTGCGCTGGCATTTCGAAACTGCAACGTAGCTGGATGATCGTGGGAATATCTTGAGAGGCTCGTGACTGACACGATGAGCGCTTTGGGAAACGCCCCTATCTAGGAATGAGCCACGCGTCAGGGACTGAGGGAGGGATGGAGCACGTTTTGCAGAATTAATGGCATAAAGGACGGAGAGTACCAGAAATTATTGCAAAATACACTGACGAGGTGATGAATTTTGCTCTGAGTGGGCAGGTCGGGGAAGATAAACACCCGGAAAGTTCAACGCAGGGCATATCTCATTCATTGCCGTCATGACGGTTTTATACATATACCGAAATTATCTCACAGATTTCCAGAAGATAAGGTAAGATAGCGATCTTTCTCACCTTTAGTAGGCAGGATCACATCGTGCAGGTCGGCGAGTGTCTTCCTTCCCTTCTTTCTCATCAGGTCTCAGGAATTGAAAGAGCAACAGCACCCCAGAATTCTCAAGCAAATAAGTTCTGCGCTGTTATACGTGTAAGTCGAGCCTGGTGCATGGAGACCGCGGACTCTATTCTTGTCGTCGTCCTCGAGGCTGAGTCCAGAAGACTAACGAGCGAATACGCTCAAATTCCAAAGCGCCCTCGGGCCTGAGTGCGAGAAATTTACAATTCATTTAAGGACTCACACAAACTATGAGTCCTCAAGATTGGATGCGCCACTGGGGGTGCGATCTCGGCGTCGACAAACGTTTGCTGAACAATGAAGTCCTAACTGGTCGAAAGGTAACGATGAGAGCAGAAGAAGCAATGACATGACCATCAGAACTTGTTTCTGTCTTCGTCAAGTCAATCACTGTGGTGTCACAAGACGACCCGAGGGACAATGGTCCAGGAACCCAGCACCGGACCGCAGGTTTATCTGGAGAACCGGTTTGATGAAGACACGCCACAAAGAGAAAGCTTCCGCCGCTTCATCGCCCCGATTTTAAGCTCATGAGAGCGCGCCACGAGGATCGCAGGTATCCCAATGCAGATATTGTCACGAATTCGAGCGGTGGGGGTAGGCGGAGGCAGAGAGCCCACTTGGTTCAGAACCTTTTAGAGATTTATTCGTTCTGTCAGCTGATCACCGGTCTCTTCCGACATACGTTTTGAGTTCAGCAGTCGATCTAATTTCATTTCCGAAGCACAGAGCCTCATCATGCATCAGATTCATTACCGGAAGAGTTGGAGATGGTGGGTCCACAGAAGAGCAGGGATGATCATGAATAATGTGTCTTGAACGCTGACGAGAATTCGCGGAGCTTTCGGGCAGAAAGATTCATTCGAAAGCAGATTGTTTCCCCAGAGACAACGCGTACATATTTACTGCAACGGTAGTAAAGAGTTTGCGGCATTGGTAGGCACAGCTGGCAACTGTGACTTAAGGCAGAAATTCCGGACCGAAGCGTGACTTTTCTGTCATTATCACATGACCTGTTATCCTTCCGTCACGCAGAAAGTGATGCAGTGTTTTTTTTTGCTCTTTAAACTCCTACCTCCACCTTACTCTTGCATCCTTGCCTCTATACAGGCACCTTCGCAACGAAAATTGTGAGAAGCATCGTGTACGTTTTACCGTGATGCATGAAGAACGCGAACAAAATCCACGGAATGACAAAAACAAGGCCTGAAGACGGCTCTAAAAGTTCCTGCAACAAATTCGCCTCCATTGCGTCAAGTGATGTACCGAATTCCGATACGCAGCTCGTGATGAGAGGTAAGTCTTCCTCCATCCGATAACATGTTTTCGTCTCGATCTCTGATTTCACACAGCTTTATCGGATGATATAGAATCTATCAGCTCTACCTTCCATAAGGTATAGAATCGGACGTGAGCTGCTACTCCACTGTCATAATTAAAGAGCTAGAACTCTAATGACATGAATCCATTTGCCGCTCTAGACGCCACAAGTACTTCAAGCACTGAAGCGCATTCTCGTCGCGTCGAGATGAAGACCCTCCGGTGCTGACGCCATCGGTCCTAAAACAAGTCCAGATTGCCTGAATAAATCCCAGCGTCGCCCTGGTCACTCCTATCGTTCCGAACGCGGCTGTTTCGTCCAATTGAGCATGCTGCTTGTTGCCTAACACGAGGCGACACCGTTCCGTCCTCCGATGCTTTCAAGGTCACGCGGTCCCAGGTACTTTCCCAGCCACCTGTGCGAACAAGCCTTGAACAAGCCGGCTCGAAGTCGTTCAATACGGAGAACGAACGAATCGGACGGAGGACCTCGAATCAGGTCGGAGTTGCCTCATTACAGGGTTCTCTAACCTTATCTCGCTGAAATGGTTTGCGTCAAAACCCCCGATTGACATGACATGCACACGCCGGAAGGGCAGCTTGGCTAAGTTCCTGTGAGTGCATTCGAATTTACATTTCGATTTCCGGACACCTAATGCGGAGAGAATTAGCAAACCGCTTTCTGTGATGAGGAAGCCAGGGTCTACCGGCCGGCGACGTTCGATTTAGGTCCACTCGAATCTCCCTGCTCCCCGAGTAAGGTGCACTCTCGCTTAAGACGCCTCGTGCCTCCTCCTTACTTATATCATTCCCCCGTCTTTGATGTTACCTGAATGCCAGGACAATTGTCCACCCACCTCCATTGATATT
The DNA here is from genome assembly GCA_027627235.1 of Agrocybe chaxingu. Lineage (NCBI taxonomy): Eukaryota > Fungi > Basidiomycota > Agaricomycetes > Agaricales > Agrocybaceae > Agrocybe > Agrocybe chaxingu. The sequence goes on along the minus strand of JANKHO010000031.1, from coordinate 7,637 downwards.
GCTCACGCGCCGCCCCTGGTCGCATCCGTTATATCACATCCATCCCATCGTCGAGCTACCTTTCTCTTTGTAACTCGCGTTGTTCGCTCTGCCTTTCACGACCATTGATCGACGAACATGCTTAGTCTCGGCGCTGGTTCCAGTTGCGACATCTGCTTTGAGATATTCGGTCAGGACCTCAAAGCCCCCTGCTCAATTGCGTGCGGACATGTCTTTTGTATCGAGTGAGTGCATTGTGGCGTCGTTCGATAGGCGCCACTGACGATCTTTGTGCTTGACCCCAAGGTGCATCGCACAACTGACCACTCGCCTATGCCCCCTATGTCGGAGCGAATTCGACGAGGATTCATGCATCCGACTCCATATCGATATGGATAACACCCCAACTCCATCCGACCCGACTTCCGGGAAGTGCTCCCTTGACGACATCGCGAAGGCGCGCAGGTTCGCAGAAGCCTACGCCAGCATTACAGACCAAGGGACTACGGAATCACGTCTGCGGCAGGTTATTTTGGATGGTCGGCAATTTCTTGCCAGTCAACCGAAACACCTAGTACGTCCACACGTCACAGAATCGCCACTCTGGCACTTATCGAAATTTCCACCAATAAGTTCAGGGACCTCCGGGTCACCCACAGGTTAATCGCGTATTTGTGCGAAGTCAAAGCCACCCTTCGCACTCAGAATCACGCCGTGGAGACGCTGAATGAACAGATCAAGCAATTAACGACCGAGAAGGAGGGGCTCACCAATCAACTCGCAGAGCTGGAGTCATTGAGGAATTATGAGAAGGAGACGGCTTTGGCAGTGGAAACGAGCCTACGCAGTCATTGCGATAATGCGGTGAAGCTCTACCATGGCATGATTGAGTGAGTTTGTCCGTCGTTTTGCTTCATGCAGGAAAGAAGACTGACTTGGTGAAATAGGATGGTCGGTCCCTCAGTTTAGATTTCTTTGCTCTTTCGCTCAACCCTCCCTCCCTGTAGTTCAACAAGGTGGTGACGCAGAACGCTGAACTCCTTAGCCAGAGCGCCGCTGCTTCAACCTCCGCCTCCACCCCGCTCACCGATCCACCTGCATCCTCCATATTCAACATCCTGCCGCCGGTTGATGCACAGGCGCTCAAGGGAATCGCCATTCAAGATCCGAAATCGAGTTTCTTAATCTCTCCTCTTCCGCAGTTTACTGGTGCTCTGCCCTCGATCCTCGATGGTTTCACACCTTTACCAGAGCTGACCGAAGATGCCGAGGAGGAAGACGAGAAGTCTGACGAAGAGGACGAAGTTTCGACCCCAGACAGTGCCCAGCATCAACGGAGCTTCCAAGCAGTGCAGGAGACGAAGCCTTCACCCTCTGCACGCAGCTCGGCCGACACACTGCCGCCCCTTCGCTCGGAAATGAGCCTTCCCGAACCCTCTGGACTGTCGCGGTCTGCTCCATACCTCGACCATCGTCGAGCCCGATCACGCTCCAACCCAAGCCCAATAGCAAGTTGTAGCCATAGTCCGTCGAGTTCTAACAGTACCCCTCCAATGTCTTCACCGCAGCACCTATCGTCCTACCAGCCTTCATCAAGCCGCTACATCTCCGGATCATCATCTCACGATGCCCGCAGTTCGTCTCCCCGCGGCGGGGTACAGGCCCAAGATGGCGAGGTTCTCCGCACTCGGCTGTACGACATCCTCCGCGCGACTCCTACGTCAACATCTTTGCCTACTATGCCCTCCAGCCACTTCCCTGCCTCGCTGACGAATCGTGATCGTGGAGCCGAACCCTCCAGTCCACCCCATCGCCAACGCTCACGCGAGCGAGAGGGTCGTGGTTCTCCTCCGTCTCGAGCCGGACCTTCTAGCGCAAGTAGGGTTGCGGGACCGTCGTCTTCCACTGATTCTGTCTCGCATCTCCTAGCCTCTCACCCACAGCAAACGCCGCACAAGCCACCCTCGTCAACATCTCCCAACCCACTCGCCGGATTACGTTACACGACCGCCAGTGCTGAGGCGAAGAAGCTGGAAGAGGAACGACGGAAGAAGATCAAGGAGGAGAAATACGCTCTCGAACAAGAAAGGCAAGCTGCTGAGGCTGCCGAGCGCGAGCGCGAAGCCTACCGACCCAAGGTCTCTTCCACCTCTGCGAGCACCAGCGCAAGCCAGGCGGCTCGATGGGATGCCACTAGCAACACCTACTCCACGCCTGTGCCACCAAGTAATGCAGGGGCCTCCTTCCCTGGTTCCACCTCGCTGAAGCGTGGCTCCAGCACGAATAACGGCCTGTATGGGCGATCGACGTCTGGCTTCCCCCCTCCACAACCGCCTCCGGAGTATGCATCAGCCCAGCAGCCACGCTACTCGGGCTCGTCAAACTCCAAGTCGCGGCCGACGGTGCTACCATCAAATCCTGCAGGTATCTATACGTGATCGATCGCGTTAGGGTTCTCTTCCACATTTGTTTACCTAGTGCATTCTTCTTATATTGCATTTGTTTCATGATCACGAACTTTAACTGTAGATTGTACAGCTGGTGTCCTATGTTTTTTTTTTTCTCGAGGTAGCCAGACCGGTAATGAAGAATACCGATTTCTTTCTCTCGACGTTCATTCTTTTGCGACACCTTTCTTTCGTTGCCTGCTGCCTTGTCATGCATTCACGCCACGTCGTTTGTGTATTACCTAACTATGCCTATGTCGCTCGTGTACCGTCGAATCATGTAAACTAGCTGGAGAACCATCTGCCTGTCCATTTTTCCTGTTTACCCGGTAGGAAAGGCTGTCTTGCTCTGAGAAAGGGTGGCAGCCCTTCATTCGATGCCTCAGTAGATCACAAAATTACGAAGACAGCACCAAGATCGCCCCGTACACGCGACAGCCCATGTGTATGACGCTTGGGAACCTTGAGGCCGCAGGGGACATATTACAAACGTTGGCATAGGGAGAGATCCCGTCCATACACACTGTCCCGATGAGATGGTTATCCTAACTCGGTTCTTGCATCGGTTCTTGACCTCGCCGGGGACAGAGATTTCTAACGGAGTTTTTTCGTGGTGCCGGTTCAGTGTTTTCAGCAAAATGCAATACATCACAGCAGGTTACAAGCCTGTGTTGTTATAAATCTTTAGATTAGAGCACTGGGGCCGACGAGAAAACTCCTGCCTCGCTGAAGGCTGGCAGTCTCTCTTCAATTCTTCTTTGACCGAGTAAATGGACATTCAGCGGCATCTCCTGCGATTGGGTGATTGAATGGTCAGGACACTATCATACCCATGACCCAGTTCCGTAAATAGACCAGCGCTCAACAACTTGAATGAGCGCCTATTTCACAAGCGCCCGATTTATCTACATGTCGGTTTCCAATAAGCGCTTAATCTAGGTACTAGGAAGAGTCAAGCAATTCAATTTTCAAGCGTTGCTCAACCTCAGCAAAATTTTAGGCGTAATCATCGAACATCGGTCACGATTTTTTTTTTGGATAGCAGCTTGCCTGACAACTCTATCTGTGGTCATTAATTCGCTGAAATTGTAGACCAAGTACGGGGACAGTCTTCAGTTGTCCACTCGTGCGCATTGAAAACCACACACGGCGCATATCATATATGCCAGCCAATGCCCGCACCAAGTTGCCTGTGTTAAACAGAATGACGAAGCTCACCATCTAACGAGCAAATGACCAAGGTAGTTCGGCCAAAGTGTGACGCCGACCTGGTTCCAGATTTCTGAAGCCTTCGAAATCCGCGAACTGCGGAATGGCCACAGAGACTTCACATCGTAAGCACTCCGAGAAGGTGCCAAAGACTTGGCGTCTCGCTCACTACGATTCGAGGGGCCGGTGAAAAGGCATTCAAAATGTCAGCAAGACCACGCGCGGGAGGCCTGTCTAGAGACATAGAACACGACTAGTCACCGAGGCGAACTCGGAGCTGCTGGTATCTATTCTTGCCAGCCGCATATAGATCCTTGACAATCGATAATCTTGCGCCGAGGTTTTTAAACGGAGACGATGATGAGTCTGATCGCGATTGGGTTTCCTGTTGGCCAACGAGTGCTAGATAAGCCGGATCTTCATGGACTGCATCCCGTGCACAAGGATCGGATATTATAAATTTGGACGCCACCGTTTGAATGACAGAAGAGAGAGTTTCTGTCCCATGATAGAAGCCGTGTATCCAATTGAGAGTATAATACATTTGATAGGCAGCCCATGGTACCTATGTGCGGTATTATAGGCTGCGAGAGCCCTTCTTTGGTAAATCACAATAGAAAGAAAAGTATAAAGGAAAGGAAAGGGCAACCCGACCTGGTAGTGCAAGAAACGAAGGATGGTGGCCGAGAGAGGAAAGTCTACTGGGAATGGAAAGAGTTGTGATTGACGTGTCGAGGGCTCCAGATTAATGGCACTGGTTCAATCCGGCCCCGCAGACTTGCGCCAACAGGATATAGAGAAGGAACTTGAACCTTGTCAGCGCGGCGTCGTAATAACTCAGGGTGTCCAGACTCACCAACCCTACGAGGACGGACAATCCAAGCATCTTCTTGTTCTTCCACCACATCTGCCTTCGGATTGTCCGAGCACCCCGCCTGAACGCGGTCGCCTGTCCTGCCATGACGTCTGTCTTGTCCACCAACAGCTCAATTCTCTCGCCGCGATTGAGAATCTGCTCGACGTTCTGAACCATGACATCTTTGACTTGGTTCAGCTCGTTTTGCGCCCGGGCGAGTTCGTCGACAGGTGGAGCCGTGTTGTACGTGTGCACCAACGCCGCGATGGTGGGCCCGAAGGTACCTTGCAAACCGTAGACGGGGATATCATCTGACGATGACGATGACGAAGAGGGTGCTGATGTGAACTGAGAAGAAATAGCCGCGTGAGATTAGCTATAAGCGGCCTCGGAGAAGGTCTTCGATGATACCTTTCGCTGTAGGTCGTTCAAGAACGCAAATGGCATTCGGCTGAAACGCAAGTTGATATGTCAGAAGCATGCCAATTTTGTGCCGTAGGACGACACACACCGACCCGCGGAGTCATCTGCCATAACAAGATACGTGAATCCACCATCGGATATGTAGTGGAATAGGTATTGTTCCCAGACGTAGGTCAATTTGCTGTTGGACATATGTGAGCACAGCAGGGCCAGCTCTTCGAATGAGAATCGTGCCTGTTGTTCGGGGGGATCTTCGACAGAATGGTTTGTGTAGCTTCGAGGAGCGTGAGAGGAGGCTCTGCCACAAGAGAATGGCCTGATATACCTTGTGAAAAGTCCCTGCCTCCTGCCTTGTGTTCGGCCAGGATTGTTGATCCTTTCGCAACTAAAGCATGAATCTGGCAAGGTCCAAAGGTAAAAATATAAGCCTCTGTTGGGCAGATAAGACAAAGAATACGTACCAAGGACATTCTAGAGACTTTCCTACTAGATTTACAGGGTCAAAGTGAGGGTAGTGGCAAAGAAGTGGCGCTGGTTGGGTTGTTAGGGGCACGGTGACGAAGTTTGACCCCAATCGGCATTTAATTCACACGGTATTACAAACAAGGCGGCTAGACGTTGGTTCTCTTCACCATGGTCGCCTTTACACATTTTCGGAAGTCACATTCTGTCTCTTTTATTCGCCTGCATTGAAGAAGGGTTTGCCACGCCTGGGTCGTGTTTTAAATACACGGCTTGAATCGTAGAAAGTGTGACTACGTATACTTAAGTATACATACATCGACTGGGACTGGAAGCAAGTCCTCCTTGGTCCCGATTTTCCGCGATAGGTACTTACTCAAAAGTGTCAACCAATCTTTCAAGTCCTCTTTTCTCTCCAAACAATGGAATCATTCTGATTCATCGAAGCAGGGACTCCGCTCATTGACCTCTATCGAAAGCCGTTCAAATGGCGCTGTTCGCTCACCTCACGGATTGCATATAAGTTGAATAAGTATTCAAATATTTTTCTACACAGTGGAGCCTTTGGAGGGTAAAATTTGCACATAATTGGTGGAAGAGTGCACTACGTGCATGGTCTCGGGGAGGGGAGGCGGGGGCTCGCACTCTGAAAGTTAGGGGCCTTCGCTTATTTCGGCCCAATGACTTCCCTTTCCGCTTGTTTGCTCTTGTATCACTCTGGGCTCCCAAGTTCTGTCGTCGTCGTCGTCGTCATCGTCGTCGTCGTCAACGCCCCTCAACACCTCAATCACACAAGATGGTGCGCTCAATCCCTTGTATATATTCTCTTCGAAGCATAGACCACCCTTTTCCGTCTCAAAATTGCTTTTCACGCGCTGGATTGTCTTACTGACTCTCGGATGACGTTCTTTATAGCCCCCCAAAAAAGTCAAGGCGCCAAAGGAGGAGGCTGCCGTCTCGCTCGGTCCTCAAGTCGCTGAGGGTGAACTCGTTTTCGGTGTTGCCCATATCTTCGCCTCCTTCAACGACACTTTCGTCCATGTTACCGATCTATCTGGCAAGGAAACCATCTCTCGTGTCACCGGTGCGTCTGCTACGATCATATCACAAAGATCGCAGTTCCTGAAGTGCTCCGTTTCGAATTATAGGCGGAATGAAGGTAAAAGCCGATCGTGATGAGTCCTCGCCCTACGCTGCCATGTTGGCTGCTCAAGATGTCGCTGCCCGCTGCCGCGAAGTCGGGATCACCGCCCTCCACATCAAGCTCCGTGCTACTGGTGGGACGGGCACAAGAACCCCTGGACCTGGTGCCCAGAGCGCCCTCCGTGCCCTCGCCCGTGCTGGCATGCGTCTCGGACGCATTGAGGATGTTACCCCCGTGCCCACAGACTCAACCAGGCGCAAGGTATGCTATCAGGCTATATTTCTGCCATTGTAGCTTATTTATCGTCAGGGTGGTCGCCGTGGTCGTCGTCGGTGATTACTTCGCATCTGTATCGGTCAATGTGCGTATGCCACTCTCGCATTCGTACCTGTTGTACGTCAGTGATCAATACGCAATAATGTCGTCGTTCGACATGCATCAGGTTCGCTCATGAATCTGACCTGTGGTCGTCCACTTCATCTCTCTGCTGGGTCAGCGCTCTTCAAATTTATAGTCGTGTGCACCAAGGCCAAATTCTTACAATTGCCAATAAAGGGAGGCTTCCCAAACGGTTCATCTGACCAGCGAAGCCTGAGCAACACTCCAGCTTTCGTACACGGCGGTGGTACATACATCGCGTATTCTAAGTGTCCAGGTGTTCTTCCCTGGGTTCCTTTTCGACCCAGCTAGATGTGTGCGAGTGGCTTGAATCATAAATAGTTCAAGATTATCTTTCTGCACTTCCGTCCGTGTCATGAATCGTGGTTCGTTGTGCCCTTGGACAGAGAAGAGGGGTCTTTGCGGTGGCGCTCTCTGTTCACGACGCACAGCAGCATTGATATAGTCCTTCAACGTGTCCCATGGGCCGCGATCGAGGTGCGGTTCGTCATGATACCACCGCCACCACAAAGGATCGGCGATGGGGACAACGCGCACCTGATCCTCCAACACCATCGGTGCAGCTAGAGGGGGGCAGAGGGAAGGTCGGCCTGGAAGTAGAGCTAGTTGCAGTCATCCTGTGCATATCGTTGCCGACCTGCGTGAGCAGCTCTGCCACAGGAGCGCCCCGCATCTCTGGCATGAGCCATTCCTTGTCCAGTGAGACGCCGTCTACATC
>JANKHO010000309.1:0-27617 GCA_027627235.1 Agrocybe chaxingu | reverse complement strand
TTCGCCGCGTGCACCCGCCAGGCTGGACTGTCGAGCGCAAGGGCTATGAGTGCGTCGATGACGGGGTCGAACAGCCCAGGGCGCGTCAATGCTGCTAGGTGATCCCGCCAAAGCGTGTGGAAGTGGTGCGAAGGTGCGAGAGGGGTCGTTGGGTCTGTCCCCTGTGTGTTGAGGGATTCATAAGTTGATTGGAAGACGTTGCCCGTGGAAGTGGAAGTCAAAGGAAAGTCAAAGGCCATCATTGTATGTAGGAGAATGAAGCGTGCATGAAGAAGTCGTGACGCCGCAGTGAGACATCCCGAAATGGCCTCCGGATGACAGTGTCTTTTCCCCTCACCCGTATGCTCAAATTTACGGTATCTTTACGCCTTCTATATCCTTCATACGCACAGGAGGAGTAGGCTATGATGCCACCCCCCACATTCTTCCAATCTCGTATCTCCAGGTTTATCTGGCAGAATGCCCTATCGTCAATCCCTCCCTGCGGTTCATTCCCCCGCCTCCTTCTCCCGATCCATCTCCGGAAGTTGTGGAGAAGGTCAAAGGGGATGCTTTCTTTCCCTATACGGCCGATAACTGCACTCAGCATCCTCCCCTTGGAATATGTCAGCTTCGGGCTAGAGGTATGTCTGATCACTTCTGCATCATTGCAAACATTGACTGCTGTAAAATAGCTGGCTTCGTTCGGGAAATCATCGAAGAGCGCAAGTTGGAGGGTAGTGGTGGCAGTAGTGAATAAACTGCGAGCATATATTTAGCCAGCCGCATTACTGGATGATTCCGACCATGTTCCAAAAGCTAGCCTTTCTCCGCTGGGCTTCCTCTCGCCTTTCAACGCTAAGTACCACCTATTCTCGAAAGCGCATTTTTTTTTCTATAACATATAAGCTGTAAATACATGTGCGACTTATAATTACGGCGCGTCTTCATAATTTGATAAGCGTGTGATCCTCACCATGAGCGAGTGTTACCGTGAACGATCCTCGTTTCTCTTCTCATAAATCCGACTAGCTATCGCGTCCAGCACTCGTCCCCGGCCACAGCAAGAACCCCTCGCTTTCTGTCGCGGTCCGAGTCTGGGTGATGGTAATCGTCTTTTTGGGCTGTCTTCATGTTTGCAGGCACAGGAGGCAGCTGGCGAATCGGAAGAGGAACCGAGCCTGACTGCAACGGTTATCATGGGCCTCAGCGAACGCGAAGGAGCCTCGCCTGTGACACCTGCGAAATGCGAACCCCCGCCGACGTTACGCACTCATTGATCACGGACTTCGTCGGACCCTGTACCAGCTTTTATTTATAGGATGTTTGTTGCCAGGACCCAGATAAGGATGCTCTGTTGGCTACGCAAGAGTATCTGCCTCCTACATTTGGGAGACCAATATGACTACTCATTCTGAACGGGAACACTTGCTACGACCAGCGCAACCGTACGAAGAGGTCTATCGGAGGTTCAGTCCGACGAAGAAGAGGATGATCGTGTCCATTGCCTCACTCACCGGCCTTCTACCTCGTAGGTGTTCTGAACCACTTTACTCTACAACGTATTCAAGCTCTAATCATTGTACCGACTGCATCTAGCCTTTGTTTCAGGAACTTTCGTTCCTTCTATACCCCAAATAGCCAAAGATCTCAACTCAACCGGTGCAGTCGTAAGGTGAGAGTCAGAAGACAATTGCTGCACCCAACCCAGAGACTAATGCCCAATACAATAATTTTAGTCTTGCTGTAAGTCTTTCAGTGCTCGCAACATCTCTAGGTAGCCTCCTAGGGTCTTCGTATTCTTCCTTTTGTAAGCAGGGTCTTATCTATGTTTAATAATCCCTTATCTCTCCCATGCTGTACAGATGGTAGAAAACCTGTATACCTCACAGGAACGCCTCTTCTATTTCTTGGATCGCTGGGAGTCGCGTCTGCCCAAACAATACCTCAGCTGATGGTCTGGCGATTCATACAAGCCGTCGGCGCATCGCCTGACTTGGCCGTTGGATCGGGTGTGGTGGGGGACATCTACAGGGTGGAGGAGCGCGGACAGGCAATGGGGATCTTTTTCTCGGTACGCTCATACTCTATGCTTTTGTTTCACATTTTAAGCATCCAATAGGCTACGCTATTTGGTTCGGCTCTTGCTCCTTTTGCCGGAGGTTTGCTCGTATCTTCTAGCCGGTCTCAAGATCAATTTGCACTAATTCTTTGCATAAAGGTCTCGCAACACACTACTTTTCCTGGCGTTTCATGCAACTCTGCCTCGGATTCATGGGTCTTGGAATATTCTTCTGCATTCTCCTCTTCTTCCCAGAAACGTATCACCCCGGTGAACGGGGTGTCGAGAAGGCTGACCCAGCCTCTCTTCCAAGCTGGAGACCAATCTTGATTAACCCCCTGCGACCCCTATGGCTTCTTAAAAGGCCAAATCTTCTCGCTGTCGTGCGTTTCATTCCTGATTAATGTTTGACAAGAGGCCTCAATGTCCTCTATGCAAGACTCTCGCAGGATTTACGGCGCTCCTCACAGATTATGGTGAGTACGACAATTCTTCACTTAGGATGAACGGCGTACGAACACCAAGTTCTTAGTATTCTTGACTCCCTTGGCTTATACCATTGTAAGGCCCTTCATTACCCCCATTAGAGTATTTATTCACTCAACAATATTTTATCAGGGAGCCCGCTATGGTATAACGAACGAAGCTTTGATTGGAGCATGTTTCCTCCCAGCTGGTCTTGGACACATACGTACGTTCCCTCTCGAATGGAGACAAATTTGATCACCTACATACCTCAAATAGTTGGTGCGCCACTTGCGGGTCGCGTGTCCGATCAGGTCATCACCCGATACCGCAAAGAGCGGGGAGAGATTTGGAATCCCGAGGATCGCCTGCGGGCCACAATCGTTGGCACGCTCTTCTTCGTCCCTCTATCCATTTTATTTTCCGGTCTGTTAATAGAGTACGTGCCTGGGAGGGTTGGCCTGATGTTAAACTTGATATGCTTGTTCGTGAACGGCGTCGGGGTGAGCTTTTGACGTCTTTACGGGATTCCCAAGATAGTCAGCTCAAGGTCTTTCAGATCGAATTCGTCCTCACCCCCTCGGCGTCCTACGTCGTTGACGTAATGCACTCCAAGAGTGCTGAGGCGATGGCCGCGAACAAGTGAGATTTCTATTCCCATTCGTTCGGGGTCATGCTCATGCTTCCGGACCAGTGGGTTCCGCTCTATCGTCATGTCCATTGCGGTAGCATTAATCCTACCAATGGTAGAGATGTATGGTGCTGCAATTACGGACACTATCGCTGCCACCTTGAGCTGGATTGGATTCGGGCGCGTATTTTTCTTCTTGCACATTGGCGAACAAAAGGCTGAAGCGAATGCACCCAGATTCCTTTGGATGACCATTGCGTATGGCGACCGCCTGAGATCGATGGTGGATGTCGGGTTCTCGACTGCATACAATAATTAAAATTCCGTTCAGTGGACAGGAATATTTATGATATATCCTCTTTCAGTTCGCGCCGACAGTCATTAATGCGAGATAGTGACCGGGAATAGCGCTCGACATTCAACCCTGGCGCTTGTGTGCCCCTTGGAACATCTCGGCTTCGCCTCTGTTCTTTGTTGCGAATATTTATTCCTGGGGATGGCTGATTTATTCATCAAGGGAAAACCCCGAGAGGGCGTGTTGTAATGGTGGAAATGCAGTGTATGTATACCTCGAGCATAGAGACAGGTCCGACAGGAAGGTCCGGACGATTCGGACCGCATATCAGAGCTTGCCTTTGCAACTTGCTGGGGCGATCTTTCACTAAGGGCCCCCTGTGCTCGAAGCACAGATTTCCCGAAAACTGAAGCATTATCTAAATCCAAGTGCAGCTTAGGACATCTTGATTACCTAGGCGTCAGGAGTCGTGAGCACTACTTACTCACATAAAGAGTAAATCGAACATCTGACCATTATTCACGGCATCAAAACATTTACACAACTCAGGGTTGTCGAAATGACACCACTTCGAAGCTTTTCTGGTTGAAACTCGAGTGTCTTCCTCCTTCCCCATTATGACCACCGACTCTGAGCAAGTGCCCTTGCTACGACCGGCGAGGCACGAGGAGGTCTACAAGAGGTTCAGTCCAGCGAAGAAGAGGGTGATCGTGGCCATTGCCTCGCTGACTGGTCTTCTACCTCGTAAGTCGGCACTATACATTTTCTATATTTAAGTAATTGTCATACTCACTGTTATCAAGCCTTCGTTTCAGGAACTTTCGTTCCTTCGATTCCTCAAATAGCCAAGGAGCTCAACTCAACAGGTGCAGTCGTCAGGTAGGATGCATCACCAGTTTTTAAGCAAAAACCAGAAATTTACCACTTTCGTTCCAGTCTTGCTGTAAGCCTCTCGGTATTTGCCGCCTCGCTAGGCGCTCTCCTAGGCGCCTCATATTCTTCCTTTTGTAAGCCCCTTGTTCAATCGAAACCCTGGTGCAAAGCCTTATCTCTTCTCTGCCCTAAAGATGGCAGGAAGCCTGTGTACCTTATAGCAACGCCTCTCCTCTTTCTTGGCTCGTTGGGAGTTGCCTCTGCGCAAACAATACCCCAGCTGATGGTGTGGCGCTTTATACAAGCTATCGGCGCGTCGCCTGGGCTGGCCGTAGGCGCGGGTGTAATCGGGGACATCTACAAGCTGGAGGAGCGCGGACAGGCTATGGGAATTTTCTTCTCGGTAAGCTCATGCTCTATATGTCGTGCTTGTGTTAAGCATTTGATAGGCTAAGCTCCTTGGTCCTGCGCTTGCTCCACTAGCCGGAGGTTGGCTCCTACTTTCCAACTTAAAGAAACATTTATCTTACTTCTTTGCTCATAGGTCTCGCGGCGCACTACTTCTCCTGGCGTCTGATGCAACTTGGTCTCGGCATCGCGGGCTTGGTCATGTTCTTTTGCATCCTGCTGTTCTTCCCGGAGACTTACCACCCCGGCGAACGGGGCGTCGAGAAGGCCGACCCAGCTTCCCTTCCAAGCTGGAGACCTATCTTAATCAACCCCCTGCAACCACTATGCCTGCTGAGAAGTCCGAACCTTCTGGCTGTTGTGTGTATTTTCCCTGATTTCCGCGTGAAGGAATAACACCGACGACCTTCCTAGACCATTGCCAGGTTTACGGCGCTTATTACTGATTACGGTCTGTATGACAGAGTTCTTCAGTTCAAACGAAGGAAGATACTCACCCAAAGCTCTTAGTGCTCTTGACGCCGTTGGCTTACACTATCGTACGTCACTTTATACTGCCCATATGTCGATACATTTGCTTGATCATTTGTACCAGGGAGCTCGTTATGGCATAACGAACGAAGCTTTGATTGGCGCCTGTTTCCTCCCCGCCGGTCTCGGAAATATGAGTAAGACCCCCGATTACTCCTTTCACGGAGATAGCTCTGATCACCTGCCTCAAATAGTCGGTGCGCCACTTGCCGGTCGCATGTCCGATCAACTTGTCATACGATACCAGAAAGCGCGTGGCGGCGTCTGGTACCCCGAAGACCGCCTGCGCGCCACAATCCTTGGCGCGCTTTTCTTCGTTCCTCTATCAGTTTTGTTTTCTGGCCTGTTGACGGAGTATATTCCTGGGAGGGTTGGCCTGGTATTGAACTTGATCTGTTTGTTCATGAACGGGATCGGGGTACGCTTTTGTATCCCTCTTCAACCTCTGAAGATGGTCAGTTCAACGTCTTTCAGGTCGACTTCGTCCTCAGCCCTTCAGCGGTCTACGTCGTAGACGTGATGCACTCCAGAAGTGCCGAAGCGATGGCTGCGAACAAGTGAGCTTTTTTTTGTCACGCTTTGCCTCGTTCATGGCTATGCTCACGATTTATCAGCGGCTTCCGTTCTATCATAATGTCCATTGCGATAGCGTTTATTCTACCTATGGTGGAGAAGTATGGTGTTGCCGTTACGAACACCATCGCTGCCACGTTGAGCTGGATTGGATTCGGGTACGTATTTCTTCACATTTGTCAACGAGAGAGACTGGGATGAACATATCCAGATTCCTTTGGATGACTATCGCATATGGTGCCCGCCTTAGAGCGATGGTGGACGTCGGGTTCTCGACCTCAGAGGACAATTAGAAGATAATTTGGCATGCACCCACTGTCGTCAGTTGATGAATAAATGACTCAGGTTCAAATGCTAGCCGGGATAACGAGGGGGGACGCTCGGGATTGTAATTTATTTCTGCTTTCACTGCAGAAATCGTAGAGGAGTACCGAAGTGAGAGACAAGTCTTCAGTGTGTTAAGAGTTTGTATAACCAGACGATATACATCTTTGACGGAGGCACGCCAAGCATGGAGGTATGCTGTATTTAAACGGCACTGCAATTTTAGACGGCCATTGTGCTCTGGAGGGTGATAACGCCTGCCTGACAGTTATCATACCCGCCAGGAGACTAACACCGTGACAAGGAGCGCAAATGTACTTGATTCGTATAAGAACGGCGTAGACAACTTATCAGCGCTCGAAAGAGTACAACCTGTAAGATGAATGTGAGGAGCAGATATTCAAGCAGTGAGCAAAGGATCACTGACAGCCATTTCCACAACAGATGAGGTCAAGAGGGCAACATGCAGTGGCGCCATCCTATGACATAGATCCATCAAATTATGGTAGCATTGAGGACGCGAAGGTAGCTTACGCAAATTCTTGAGCCCGCCGGACAGCATCTGCCGATTTCCGACTCAGTCGTTAGGTGCAAGTAGCTCTCACAGCGCACACACCTTGCTCCAAAACACTATCGAAGGTGTAGAATGAGTAGCGGTTCCATATATAGGAGGGTAAATCGCACCAGACTAGTCGACGGACAGCATCCCGTTGAGCATTGGAACTAGACAATGAGCTCCCAGATCGTCGACCTCGTTGGTCGAACGTCAACTTACACAGATTTGATCCGTCGCACAACACCTGGTCGCGTCGCAAAATGCTGTGAGGAATAAACGTCTCAGCAAGCGCAAAGAGTTGGAATTCGACTCACTTCCTCCTGGGTCTGAGCACACTTTGGTCTGCCTACTCTTTAGCTCTGACTGTAGCAGACCGTCGATCTGAGAGGAGAGGAATGGCTCGGGGGAGAACGAGTCGTCGAGTGAGAGTGTAAATGCCACCCAGAGGGAGAGAAACAGAGCGGGGAGCCAAAGGCGCATGGTGGGGAAGGACAAGATGGGAATCAAGCGCCCATGACGGAGGTGGGAATTGGGTCTGTAGGGAAACGCGTTGATAGGCCGTTTGACAGATCAACGTAAGTTCGAGGAATAATTGAAGGTGGATTGATCTTCTGTTATGGTGGACATTGTCTTTTCATCATCATTTTCGAACGAACTCGCCTGAGGTTTGAGATACGAAAGCTGAGTGGGGAGGCGCTCGGCCCGCGGAGGCCGCCACGGCGGGATTTGAAATCTGTTTCCCTTTAGGAAAGACCCCTATTTTCGCGGGCACTGAGCCCCGTGTCGCTTCTACTTCCTTCGCTTCCCCCCCTTTTTCTCTTTTCTCTACGCTTCATCATTGGCTGCCACCACCAAACAACTAATGTAGATGCACAAAACCCATCACACCGTGATGTATGACACCTGCTACATCCCCACCACCTCTTCGTACATCCTGCAGCCGGGAAACGTGCTCCTGAATGGAATTGAGACCGACATTGTTGTGAGGAAACGCCCGAGAAGGCCTATCGATCTCATCAAAGCAGGTGCAGAGAGGAAGGAGGTCTCGAATATGCTGGAATATGGTGTTCGGTGTGTCCTCTCGCTCATTCTTTACGTGTCATTTTTGTTTATACGCGCGGTAGTCTGGCAACAGGTATCGGTGTCACGCTGGATCTCGGTGCGGCCTTCGCCATCTTCCTGGATATCACTACTAGCGTCGAGCAATACCCTGCACGAACGCGTGCGATAGCCGCCGCCCTCCGTCTCACAGGCGACGAAGCTGCACCACCCACCTGCGAGATGGCGCAATTTTCCCTCTAGCAAATTTTGCATGCGCGCTCGGTCTCTTCTCGCGTCTCCGTGGCTCCCTCTCACTTGTGTCGACAACGGCCAGGCGCGATGGCGAAGGAGAGCAGGAATATAAAAAGTAACCGTCGTTGATGAAGGCATATGAAGAGTTCAGGAAGGAGACAGGGCACCAGATGCCCGGATTTGTGAGGACTTGCGCTTCTTGTGGCACGAAGGCGACATCGAAGAGCGAGCTCGGTCGGTGTGCTGGGAAGTGTGCTAAGGAGATGAAACCGCTTTATTGCGGCAAGACGTGTCAGAAGCAGGTGTGTGTCTCCCGACACGTTCATTGTTGCATCACTTACTATTTGTTTTTTCTGTAGCATTGGTCCGGTGGTGTGTTCCAGCGAAGAGGAATCTATCATTCCCCGTTGTGGTCTCCCTCGCACCCCTTCAGATCTTATCATAAGGATACTCCAAATACGCAGAATACCTACAATCCAACAATTGTCCAGGACAGCCTTGTGGATGCGCTGTAGATCACCGGCCCAATTTTTCCTGACCAGCATGAGCCTCAACGGTAGAAAAAACCATCCTACAACAAGAATACATTGCAAAGCAATACGACTACCACAGCACAGAAACGATTCGGAAGAAGAAAGTACGAGAGTGCGTTATGCATTTTCGTTTCATATTCGCGACTAAATTTCTCCCCATTTGTACCCAACAACTGCTTGGTTCTGTTCGACATTCTATCAGCAAGGCCTTCCAACGAACGGTGTGAGACACTCACCACTTAAACACCCTTGCGCAATGCATCAACAGTGATGGTACCGAGAGCGCCGCTGTCCAAGTTCTGGCCGCTGTACTCAATCATCCACTTGGTGTTCGACCCGCTGACGGTCCAGGTGTTCGTCTTGCTGCCCCATGGGCAGTCCCAGTAGAAGTGGCGAATGGCCTTGTCGTCCTCGCTGGGGTCGACGAGGTCAAAGGTGCCCGTGGTTCCCTCAGCTGCATCCGACCGGCCGCACGCGTTGAACTGGAGCTTCTCGTCGGGTCCGATGACCTTGCCCTCGTAGTCGCTGGCCGGGACTTCTGTATCTTTGTCACCTGTCGTCGAGAAGAGGACGCAGAATGGTCGATAGTAAGTACTAAACGTTAAACAATTGTCGGGGCTGGTAGAAGCGGCTTACCGTCGGCGTGAAGCTTTCCCCAGGATGCTTTCAGGTTCTTGAGTTTGAGAGGCTTCGCGCCGACGTTGTGGATGATGATGATAACCCATTGAGCGTAGGCCATGATGTATGAGAGGTTGACTGTTGTTGGTGTGTAAAGGTGAGTGCTTGGGGATGGGGATTTCGTTCTCGAGCATGAATTTTATACCTAGACCGATGGTCCCCTCTGTGACCGACTTAGAATTATCTTTGCTCATCCCTTTCTATTCGGCTCCCTGTGATAGCCCAGAAAGTCGGTTCTTTTCGATCGAGTCCTACATCTAAATGACAAAGGGTACATGTTGTTGACCAACCATCACCTGACGTTCCTTTTAGACGGACACAATATAAGTCTGTTCAACTTCTATTCCGACTGTCAATTGAAGTTATGTAATGCCAAGTTGCTGAATCGAACTTCGCTGAAGCCTACTGTCGTCGACCGTGGCCAACTTCGTTTGCGGAAGTCAATTGTGATGGATGTCTTGTCATTTCGCTTATTCGGTCCTGCCATCAATTGTGACGGAGCGGGTACCTGGGGTCTGTAGTACTTTTTCGGCCTATCCCGTGCTTGTTTCTTGCCCAAAATTTATGTGCTACGGCACACACTTTCAGAAGATGAATATCTGAAAGTTTGCAGAGGATCCAACGTATTCCAGCCAGCCCGTCCTATGAGACGGAAAAGCTGGAGCCGGGACCCGCCCGGCAATCAGTCAGGGTCAATTTTAGTTTGTTGGCGCCGCTGGACAGAGGGCAGGGTGATGTCATCAGAGATCGTGCGCCGACCTAGGGTGGATATGATATGATATTACACCGCGTGGTGGATGTCGACCGGGAGTCCTTAGTCGTAGGCAATACCAGTAAAGGCCTCTGTGCAGTCAGTGGAGATGGGCGGTGGCGGTCACAGAAAGGCGGCGCTTGCTGGCTGCGTCCATCGAGTCGCGTGGGAAAGCATATTGCGATGATGGGCAGTATCACCTCTTCGGAATGTATCTTAGGTTTGGCAATTGTTCTTTCATGCACGAGAGCTTCGAATGCACGAATGCATCATGTTCAAGTTGGCTGAAACGTGGACAAGATGCAACAATCGCAGGCTAGACAACACTTACATGATTTGATTATAGAGCCAGGATAAGGTGTGAACTTGCATACGAGAAAAAATGTTATTGTGCCTCAGCACACAGTTGATTGATGGCGGAAAGCGTCAAGAAAATCTGCTAGCAGTCAAACAATGTATTATTGGCTGCAAGGCATGAGATATCTATCGCAAAGTTTAGTGCCGCCCCGGGCACGCGCGTTGTGTACGGGTGACCGCCAGTACAATCCCTCGCTTCTCAGGTATGCCTCTATTCGACGGTCAATGAGAATATCACTGACAGAGTAATTATTTTTGACAGTTATTTTATGGAACTCATTTTATATAATGGTTCTGCCCTTCACTTGGTAGAGGTACACTCAAGCGCCCAATATCGACACTTGTTGACACTCGCGCCCTGCTTCCAAAGATGGGAAGAGGCCGAGTTTGTGGGCTTATGTCAGCGAGAGTCAGGGTTGGTACCCCAGGGACCCGAACAAAGAACTAAGGGAAAGGCCATAAGCGAACATCAATTTGTTCATCTCGCATCTGTCAATGAAGCTGGCCACCCTCGACGACAGTAAGCCTTGTCCCTATACGATAACTCGTAAACTGGTCTTAACAAGCAAACGCAAGAAGCTACAACGGGACAGACTTATTTGCACCCTTTATTCATGCTGCCAACGGCGGAGCTTGTTTGCACCGAGTTCGGTGTTCTCGTTCGACTTTTCGTGCGTCAGGCTTGAACTTTCCTTTGTCCTTGCCCATAAGTACGTTTTTCAGTTGAAAGCGTTCGTCGCATGTAGGCCTGTGCGTTCCCTTCGATCAACCCTGCCATGGAAGCTCTGGGAACTAACAGCCTCAATGCTCGACTACCGATGATCGTTCTCTCGAAGCTCACGATTTGAATGCCTTGAGACTCGAGTACGTCTTCCTCCATGAACCAGTATGGCATATCGTTGTCAGCGCGTATGCCTTCCAACCCACGGGATCAGTATCAGCTGGATCGCGAAACGCCAGAGTCCTTATGGGGTTGTATTCGTAGTGACGAGATCCTATTTGAGGCATGCAGCAATCTGTGGCGCAACCCAGGCGCAAATACGGATCGTGCAAGCACCTCACTATCGTCGAAGATAACTCTGTTTCCGACGCAGTCTACAGTCACAAGGTCTCCTGCACAACTTCTTGACGTCCAGCTTGGAGGCGTTCGAAGAAAGCCCTTTGAATCGAACTTTCCAGAAGAGACGGTGGACAGATGCAACCCCTACCTGGTGGCGGTTGGTGGGTGCCTCCTGGCACTAGTGGGGATTAACGCTTTTTGAAAGGCTCTAGTCGAAGCGATGTCTGCCCACTTGCGAATTGGAATAGGCGTTTCGAACGAACTTGGAACCTTTTAACCCTCTCGAATATCTGGGCTTGAGCTATCCAACCGCCCAACTTACAACTCTATTCGACTCTCGACGCCATCTCAATTATGCAGTCCACTCTCACAGATGAGCAGGCGCGGGCCGTCGCTGAGGCTCGCTTCCAAGACAGCTCTATTACTGTTGTTCGTCGTCTTCTCCCCTCCAGTGGTATGCTTTGCTGACTACTCACCGTAGGACTTGCCCCGAGCCACCCTCCGCACCAAGAGGGCGGTGGCCAGCAGCGAGCGTCAGAGCGGAGACACTCTCAACGACGTCATTGCTGACTCCATCAGACGCAATAAGCTTGTAGGCATATTATCTGTCATGTTGCATTTCATGTCCCTTATGCTCCTCATCAGATTGACGACAACAATCTGCTCAAAGCCATCATAATGACCCGCGATGGCCCATTTTTAGCTCCAGGGAGCTCATAGAGCGCCCCAGCACGCTCCGTGCCGTCATCAACAATGTCGCTACCATCGAGACGACCACCGTCGAGGTCGAGTTTACCCAGAAGCTCATGGAATCTAACTACAACTCGGTTTCTGTCAAGGCATCCGCTCCCTAGTACGTCTAGTTGTTCTTCCTATATGCGGCTGTCTTAACATGTTATGCCTTAGTGTGACGGCCACCGCCGAGTACTCCGAGAGCTCGACTTGGAAGAACGATGAGACCGAGAAGTCGATGTATGCGTCCTCTCGTTATCTCTTCCCTCAAGGTCGCATCGACTTCAGCGCTCCCGGGTCGGGCTTTGACGACATCGTGAAGCTCAGTTCCGGATTTACAAACGCCATCCAGAGCGCCCTCGGGAAGTCCAGTCTGACTGACAGGAGGGAGGCGCTTCACAACGTCTTCGAAGAGTACGGCCACGTTTTCAGAACCAAGACCAAGATTGGAGGGGTTCTGTCTGCTCACACCCAAGAGACATTCAAGAGGACCGTATGTGTTCATCGTTTTATTGTTTTGCCCACTTTTAATTCGTGGTGTAGGAGAACGAAACCGAAGTGAAACAGGATGTCAAGGCCGGCCTCGAAGTTGCAGTCAAGGACTGGGGCGCCGGTGTTACTGCAGGCCATGGAAATACCACCTCGACCATTACCACGGCGCAGAACCGCAAGCTCGAGACAAAGTACATTGTTAACGTGCGCTCTTTCTTCTTTTGCCGAGTTGACAACATCATCGTATTGCCAGGGCGGAGATTACACGAAGATCCAGAACACCGCTGAATGGATCGCCTCCACTGACAAATCTGAGTTCTGGCGCGCCATCGAAGTCACAGAGGTTGTTCCCGTGGTCGACATGCTCCCGGATGAGGTCAGGCTCGAGGTCAAGCAGCTGCTCAGGCCCCTCCTTGGAAAGTATGTGTCCGTACCTGCTTGCTGCTTTCTCCATACTGAAGTGATCTCGCTAGGTGGGTCGACGTTGAGAAGGTCAATGGTACCTCGCAGCTGCCAATCTCCATCTACCGGCCCAAGGATCCGATTCCCTCTGGATGGTTCTGGATTGGACATAGTGCCGACGGCAGCAAGGCGCTCCTCGTCAAGCCCACTCTTCCGTACAAGGCCGGTCGCAACCCTGCTCTCACTGGTGCACACCAGGGTGAGGGGATGACAGACCAGCCCTTCGTCGACCTTCCCCAGTACCAGTTCCTCTCGACTTACTTTGGCGGCTTTGTCTACAACACTCCACCCGGCTCATTGCTGCGTGGTTTGAGGCCTGATTTGGGACTCCCCGGTCGCTACGAAATGGTGAGCCCTTTCTGAGCCTTGAAATAGTGAGGATCGTCATTCATGCATCCTCAACCTTGTCCCTCCAGCACGGCGAAAGTATCAGCACCGCGGTGTACGTGACGGTGAGTCTGACTTTTCTGACGTTGGTGATGCGGCAACGACAAGGCTTATTCGTGAACAGCGTCCCGTCAGTGCGGTGGATCCTGAGGATACATGCTTGGACTTGCAGTCTGTCATTCGCGTGAAGCTTCCTGGCTCTGGAAACCCTCCCAAGCCTACATGGGCCTTGAGGGAGAACATGGTGTTGTTCGACTCTGGGGAGGAGTAGATGAGGATTTGGAAAATGAGGTGCCAGACAAGGCTACCACGCAACAGTATTATCTCTCTCAGAACGCTTATGTAAATAAGATCTCGGATCGCCTCAGTGTCCATATTTTCGAGAAATGTCTGCCCGATGCCTGAGCCAGCAACAAAGTCGCTAGCTCCGAAGGTGGCCTTCTGATCCAAGTCCATGTCCTTAGCTATCGCACAGAGTAAAGTGTGTTGGCTTTACATACCGCTCGAATTGCGCAACGCTACTCTTTCCAGACCCGACCCCACAGGACCTCTAGCGCCCTCTCCCCTGGGTGGCATTTCTTGAGAGTATCGTAGTCATACCACACCAGTGCCTCTTTCGTATGAGCTACAAATGCCTTTTGCGAGAGTGAATATGCCGATGCCGCCGCATGAAATGTTGCGACATCAGTATGATCGCTAGCGAGAGGCACGGGGCGGTATCCAATCAAGAGCTGCAAAATCCCCCAACCGTAAACATGGAAGGAAACCTTTCTGGAGAAATTCGTCATTTGTGAACATACCGTGTCGGGAAACGTCACCGGACGTTTGAATTGCACTTCGATGGTCTTCAGGATCAGCGAGACACCCTGCGCTTTAATCATCGCTGCTGCTCGACTTGGTCCGCCGAGCTCCTCTCCAAGAGACAGCATCCATTTGATACGAGCCTACGAAGAATGTGATGTGTTGAGTCATAACCAAAATGAGTAGGTATGGCAAGCGGCAACGACTCACCGACTCAAAGAATCGGACTTACGGTACGAGGCTCGGATCAGAATGGGCTTCAGGGTTGAGATGACGAGACTCACTTACTATAGCGAACGTTGTTTACATGTCTGCAATCCGTGACGAGGAGACGTGTGAAGACCAGGAAGGGCTAGGCAAGAAGTGCGGGACTCACTGAAAGGGATCCTGATCACCCCAAACGATGCGCTGCTCCCAGAATGACTGCGGATCAAGACCCTTTCGCAGCAGTGCCTCTTTAGCTTCTCCGAGAGCTTCTATCCCAGTCGAGGGTTCTTGTGCCAAGGTAGTCAGGTTGGCGCGCATTGACAAGGTGTTGGATGGGTCTGGTCCTAGAGTGTGGAAAGGTGAGGAAGAATCCTTGAAAGCGGCGTACAGACCCTATGGAGGTACATTCAGCTACAAAGATTAGTGTCGGAGATGGGACAAACGCTGGTTGAAGAGGTGTGTCGCTGGCTTCGAGTCCTCAACGAAGCTGAGAACTTGGAAAGCGAAGGTCCAGTCCTAAACATGGCTGAGGATGTTGTAACAAGAGTAGTTTTCCTTGGGATTGCTGAGCTGTGTCGGCTGGATTCGGGAGAGATAATGAAGGTGGAAAACCGCATACAGCAAAAGGGCTGGTTTATAATGCCTCAATCTATTACACTTGCCGGCGGCCGAAAAAGGGATGGAACGCATTTAGAAATGATGCCCCTATTTCTCGACCAGACAAACCTCCATGATGCCCGTGCTGGATGGCAGGCTATGGCAGGGGAATGAGAAATGCAGGCCCGAATCCATCGTACCTGGATAGTTTGTGGATTTAGATTGGTAACTTTGATCAGCTCTTATTAATTATTTGTGAACACGGGTGATCTGAAGGTTCTTCATGTCCTTGTTTCAGAGGATGCGTGATGCTTACTGAGAAGTATACCCCGATACCTCCGCTCGAAAGGGTTGAAGGAGCAGAAACTTCAAGGAGTGGCAGGGTTCATCACTGCCGGAATGTACCGACGAGTACTGGTGGACGGCTACCGGCCCGGGTGGTGTCTGTATTTGGCGGCGACTTCATGTCCAAGCAAGACAACACAGACTCGCGCCTGCAGAATTTCTGGTCTGGTTCTCCTTGTTAAGGCTCCATCTTTTGCTTCTTTCCGGGAGGCGTAGCAAACCGTTGGGTGCTGTTGGGCGTCAGATCGCTCTTCTTCAACGTTAATCTTTAAATCCTCTTTCGTCTTCCCCGCAATATCGGCTGTGCGTTTCCCCGGTTCTCAAGAGTGATCAGCCACGCGTCGACCAAGAATTTCAATTCTTTTCTCCACCCCCGCGCTTCTTTCCTTTCTGATCTGATGGCCGCTCTCTCTGTCATTTCGGGGCTAGTAGGAAAAACCATAACGTCCAGATCCGAGGTATTTGAAGAAGAATCGCATTTCTCAACGAGAATACCGCAAATTCGTTTGAGTCTTCGATAGCGGTGTCTTCGCCTGCGCTGGGAGAGCGCATATAGCCTCAGAAGACTCACGACACGACCATTCACTCGGGAGAAGTGCTGGTATCACCGTCGTTCTTGTTAGGGGATCGCTCCGCGCTGTCACCGGCAGCGAGGCTTCGTCCCGAGGATACTCCGGCCCGGGCCCTCCAATACATCACGAGGCTCTCTGGTGCTGCGTGTCGCACTCGTTCGCGGGCTGTTTTTTGGCTGAGCCTTTCGCTCGACCTGTCGTAAGCAATTCTTGTGGATGCATATAATGCGTGGGTTTCATCGAGCATCCGCTTGACCACCCTTTCTCCCGGATCGTCGTCGCGCCTGCGTTACAAACCACCATGGGACGCGTCTTGGTCTGCCTCTTGGGCACACTTGCTCTCCTTCGTGGCATACATGCCATCGGACAAGATACATGCGTCACGTTCACCGCCTCGAGCGGCGCGTTCGCCGTCGTGAACAATCGACGGGCGGCGCCAATTCTTATCGCTGAGGACGAATGGCCGGGCGTCCAGCTCGCAGCAACCGACTTTGCCGCCGATATCCAGCGTGTCACCTCTGTCAAACCCTCTCTGACCAACTTCACTGCCACCGCCAGACTTCCGACGCCTCCGATCATCATTGGCACACTGGGCAAGTCGTCATTGATCAGCCAGATCGTCAACAACACGCAGTTGGACGTATCCTCGATTGAGGGGAAGTGGGAGGCATTCACTGCCAAGGTCGTGCAGAACCCACTGCCTGACGTCGCCAGCGCGTATGTTATCATTGGAGCGGACAAACGAGGGACTATCTACGCTCTGTACGACCATTCAGAACAGTTTGGTGAGTCGACACGTATTCCTTCGAACTTCTTTCACGCCCTACGGCCTAGAGCCCTCACTTCCAACTTCTCGGTATTTTTACTAGGACGACCTTCGTTGCACTATTTTCGTCCCTCGCTAAACATATCACTAACCGCATCCTCATCTCGCGTTTAATTAGGCGTCTCCCCTTGGTACTGGTACGTCAGCCCACCTTCCACTCCTCTATCTTTATCCCCAAGCGGTCCGGATGTTCCCCTGACCACTCCCTCCTGCCCTTCTTCTCTCCTCTAGGTGGGCGGACGTCCCAACAACCACCAGACAGAACATCTTCCTCACGCCTTCTGGATGCTCGCACGGCGAACCCTCCGTCAAGTACCGAGGCATCTTCCTGAACGATGAGCAGCCTGCCCTCCAAAACTGGGCGATGGAGAAGTTCACGAATGGCACGGGGTCTCCGTTCTTGAACAGCCCGTTCAATCGGTTCTTCTACGTCAAGATGTGCGTGGCTGAATTTCTCTCAGACTCGTGTTCTGTGACGAACGTTCGTATTACAGGTTTGAGCTTATCCTCAGGTTGAAGGGCAACTACCTCTGGCCGGGTAGGTTGAAACGTTCCATCCAATCGCGACTTGCTCTAATGAAGTCTCTTGTTTGACAGCCATGTGGGGCAGTGCATTCTGCGTTGATGACCCGCTCAACCAATTCCTCGCGGACCGGTACGGCATTGTGATGGGCACCAGGTAAAGTCGCGCCCTGCACGTGTGCATCCCCGATTAACCTCATGTTTTCTTTCACGGCGTTCTAGCCACCAAGAACCCTTCATGCGTGCAACGCCTAACGAATTCAACTCGAGCAGGGGCAAATGGGACTACACCACAAACACGGCCAACATCAACCAATACTGGCTCGAGGGCGCGGAGCGGGCGAAGCCGTTCGAATCGATTTATACGATGGGTATGAGAGGGTTCGGAGATCGTGAGTAACCCCTTTCTGCCTCTTCCCAGGATGTCGGGTTGGGCTGGTTCCGGACGGAAGGACTGACTCGGGTGTCTTAATTTGGTAATTAGTGCCTCTTTCGGAAGAGACGAACATCATGCTCCTCGAGAGCGTTATTGCGAACCAGACGCAGATATTGCAGGGTCTGTATGGCGTGCAAGACGTTTCGGGGATCCCGCAGGTTTGGACTCTCTGTACGTCATTCTTCCCATTCTTCTCTCTGTGCCTTTCCCGTTGATTTGATGTGATGTCGCTCAGATAAAGAAGTGGAGGGCTACTATGACGGGGGCATGCGCGTTCCTGATTACATAACTCTGCTTTGGGCGGACGACAAGTGAGCTTTTCCTGTCCCTTCTATTAATCCGATCCGTTAAGTCCAATGTTGACATACGTAGCTGGGGCAACATTCGCCGATTCCCCACCCCTTCTGAACGCGACCGATCAGGAGGTGCTGGGATATATTATCATGTAAGTAGGGGTCTTCTAAGTTGTCCTGAGCTGTCTCAACTCCTTGCTAACGCGTACTTTAGTTCGACTACGTGGGCGATCCGCGTAACTACAAGTGGATAACGACCACGCAGCTCGAGAAGGTTGGCCTCCGTCTTTCCTCTCTCTTCTTCCCAAGGCTCACGCATTCATATCCCCTTTGTTTATAGGTGCACCAGCAAATGTCAATTGCGATAGAGCGTAAAGCCGACCGGCTCTGGATCGTCAACGTTGGCGACTTCAAGCCATACGAGCGCGAAACCGAGTTCTTCCTTTCTTACGGCTGGAACGCCACCCGCTGGACACACGCCAACATCAACAACTTCGTGACGCAGTGGGCCGCCCGCGACTTTGGCCTGACCCAGGAAAGGGCGGAGGTCGTCACGGGCCTCGTGGCGAATTTGACACGGTTCAACGCGAGGAGGAAGCACGAGTCGTTGAACTCTACGACGTATAGTTTGGTTCATTATCGGGAGTGAGTGGTTTTTCTCCGTTGGGTACGTGTGTAGCTGATACGATTGGGCGGCGGTATAGGGCAGAGAACGTCCTTGCGGACTGGGCGAGGCTGGAGGCTGCGTCGACGAGTATTTATAATAGCCTTTCGTCTGCAATGAAGCCCGCCTTTTTCCAGCTCGTCCACCATCCTATCATTGCGAGCAACAATGTCGCAAAGCTTGTACGTCTTTTCACTGGACCTACTTCGTTCTCTTCTGCTCACCCGCCCTTTCTAGTTGATCAATGCAGGGAGGAATAATCTGCACGCGTCACAAGCTAGGGTATGACTTTTTTGTGGCACGTTCATAGCTGTCCTGAAGCTTCGGACATTCGCAGTACAGCACCAACCAGCTTGCTCGTAGCGTCGAGGAATTCTTCGAGAAAGACTACGACATCGAAGTGCAGTATCACTCACTGCTTGACGGTTAGTAGCTTTACTCTTGTCAACTGATTTGTGTTTCTGACGCTTTGACGCAGGTAAATGGAACCAGTAAGCTTTTCACGGCAATATGTTCATTCAGCGACTGATTACATTCGATATACAAGCATGATGAGCCAAACGCGTAAGAGATCGATCTGCTATTCTGGACGATACTTGACATTCGCTTCTTCCCGGTCCAGATCTTGGGTACTATTACTGGCAGCAACCTATGATCAATACGTAGGTCTTATCCGTATCCCCAAGTCAGCAGTGAATGAAAGATAGCGCCTTTATGCAGCATGCCCGCAGTGAACCGCGTCTCGAGTAGGAAGCAGGCACTAGCTGGTGCTATGAGAATCGTCCCCGAAGGAAATTTGGGAGCCTGGTAAATTCCAACTTTGCGTCGCAGTGCACACAGTTCTAAGCTCTGCCATTCAGGCCAGGAGATAACGCAAATCAGTGTGCGCAGGGATACAATTGCGGACCGCCTACGGTCACCCTCGACAACTTCTCCCCCATCGCTGATCGATACTTCGACGTCGGTGCTGGTGGCCCCACGCCCTTCACCTTCACCGCGACATCAAACGTGACGTGGCTCAAGCTCACCCCAGCCAGAGGATCTATTTCTCCGAATGCTCCTGAACAGCGTGTTTTCGCCAGCATCTCGGATTGGAGCCAACTGGAAGCCGGCTCCAACTTTGCCCAAATCACGTTCACTGCCACCACTTCAGGGCAGCCTACGCTCTCTGTGCCTGCCGTGTTCGTGGCCATCAAGAATTCTCCGTCCAGCGGATTTAAAGGTGCGACCGAAGTTTCGATCTTGTGTCTATTTCTTTCGATGGTTGACCAAGAGACCGAGAACAGGGTTCGTTGAGGGTACCGGCGTAATTTCGATCGAGGCAGCACATGCCTCTAGGAAGACGCCTGCTCGGGATATTTCTTGGACGGAGCTACCGGGGCTGGGACGGACCGTATCTGCCGTCACCCCTCTTCCTGTGACCGATACTGCCTTCGAGGCAGATGCCGGGCCTCTTCTGTACGTTTTGTCATCATCCAGACCGTGGCGACCGGATATTCAAAGCAACGTTTCAGGGAGTACGATTTCTATAACTTCAACACGCTCCAAGGACAGGGCAACGTCACCGTCATCGTCTATATGACGCCTACTTTCAACTTCAACGAAATAACTCGCCCACTTACCTTCTCTGTTCAAATTGACTCCTTGCCCCTAGTCACGGTGCAACCCATTGCTATACCGGTTCCAGGAGGTCTGCCTGTAGGGTGGGGAGGCCCGGATGGGTATGTCGCCAACTCCATCATCACCACCTCAACCACGTTCAACGGAGTATCGACTGGAGCGCACACGTTGAAGGTACGTTATTAGTTTTCTTTAGCCAAATGAAATTACTCACTGACTGCGCTCCCAGATTCGCGCTATGGAAGCCGGAGTTGCGCTTCAAAAGATAGTTATCAGTAAGTGCTGGTGTCCTCCTTCCTTCGGTCTTCATATTGACGTTTCACCTCAGACACAGGCGGTCTTCAACGCAGCTATCTCGGCCCACCCGAAAGTATTTCTGTCTGAGGCCTCGTACTGCTTCTCTTCTTTGCGTATGTTCGTACCTTGGAAACTTCTCGAATGCGCTTATGTATTTGTACAGAACGGCAGAAAGACCAGGTGCTATGATACGACTATTCCCATGAACTATAACACAGTGTACGTATGAGGCGAACTCAGCGATACTAATATACAAGAGGTCCGTGAATGAAGCGGAGAAAGTGGCTACTGTACAGTTGACGTGTTGGATTTATCCAGCAGTCGCCATCGGTCTGGAGGAAAACCATAACCTCTAGCTAAAATTCATCGTGGGGGCTGGTATTGGATTTGTTGGAGTTGATCCTGCGAGAGTCTTTCTGAAGTTCCGTCCTCGAAATCTACACGATAGTGTCTGACAGCGTCGATCTAGGGGGAAAAAATCGAGAGTATTCAAGGTTGAAGTCGAAATGAAGTTGCCGGAAAAGCTTACTTCAGAGACTACAGCACGACGAGGAACGAAGCCTGTTTGCCCAAAGCGGCTGTGACGAGAGTCAACGACGCGAACGTAGTTCTGTCAGCCAATATAGATATAGGCTTAGGCTCTAACTTGAAGAGCACATGCGGGACTCACGACAAAAATATGGTCCAGTCGGTTCTCCAGAACCCATTCCATCGGAGCTCGTTCACTCCGTCTCCAGCCCTTCAAGTTCTGAGGTGAGATCGACATGGTGAAGGTATACGCTAAGGTGGGAATGGCGAGGGAAAGGCGAGGAGGCCAGCGAGATCGCTTCGGCAGGCATGCTCCTCTTTATACAAAGAACAAAAATGTTTTTACCGCCGGACAAGGAAAGTACTCCGAGTCAGAGTAGAGAACTGACGTCGCTATCCACAGTCATCTTCACAGCGTTGATTTGAGACAGGCATGTATGTCATCACCACCTATGGCACGACGTCCCTTCGCATGTCCCTGCTGTACAAGCGATAGCATAGCAAGGAAGGGGGATCCTGAAAGATGGGTTCGAACGTTCCCTCCTTCATCACCAGATCCCTGGAGCAGCCTCGTCCTGCCGCATGCCCTGGCTTCTTGGATATATTTGATCACGACAAACACTCGAAGCCCCGAGGTCCATTGTATTCGGGTGCGTACACCACGAGGACTGAGGTGAGCCTCTCCGAGTCAAAGAGTCGGTCACTCAGACCCTTCCGAGTCTCCAATCTAAGCGCTAAGCGCTTAAACAGGAGGCGTGATTAACGGAGTCATAGATTGGGGACGATAAAGCAGAAATATAAGAAATAAAGCAGAAAGGTGCCCCACACACGCACAATCAACGCTGCACGCTGCACACGCGTTGTACACGAGTACGATAAAGGGCATGCCCGATCAACTCGAACCCTGCTGCGCCTTCATCTCGCTTCTTGATGGGCAAACGACACGCGTCATGAATAAATATACTTCTCATGTCTTGGGTCTCGAAGACAAGAGGCTACCCGCGAAGGTTCTGGAGTCCTCGGAGGCAATGTGGGGCATCCCGAAGTCAATGGGACGCTTCGTACTTGCCTGATGGAGCGAAGTATTCGAAAGGGTAGTATCCGGCTTCGTAGTGTACTTGGCTTCTATTCTTTATGTCCGTCTGACGTATTACGCGAATCTTTGTCATCGAATCTCAAGTTCTAACTTTGGAAACTTAGTGGGTGTGCGAGAGTACTGCTATAAGTTGTGCCGACAGCTATTGCTAGGATTGGAATTAGGCGCCCGTGCAATTGCCCCTGAGGCCGATCAGCGACTGGATCTGATGAGGAGGCAAATCGGCAGCTACCCTCCATGCCCTGGTATGGTAACCCTCATTTCTATCCGAGCTCTTCTTTCTTAGCGTCGGCGGAAAACTTCTCCCTAACTCATCACGTTCCAATTGACCTGCCAGAAGACCATAAGTTCTAACATTCATTCAACGCACAAGCACGCGTCCGAGCCCTAGGGTCCCGCAGGGAGCACCCCAGAGAACATCCGAAGGCAATTAATTGAAGTGGTCTGGGGTACGCTCAAATCTTACGTTCAGGTGCTCAGGTATTCATCCGGGCCTGCAACTAGCTTTAGTCAAATATTATAAGCGGTGCTCATTACATGTCGTACTGGCTGTCGCTCTGTTTGTTAGTCATTTTGAGGAATGTACCCCAGAACATTGGCGAATGCTTTTGGGTGGCTTTCACGTTTCCTTACTCTACTCATAGGACTACAAGGTGGTCTGCTGAGGGATCGAGTGAGCAATTGAATGATAGATCGGCACAAAACTTAAATTCCTCCCTAGTTCATTGATCGTGCCTCTCGCTTCTCGCCAGAAACCGCAGAGTTGGGAGCTTGTCTCAAGTATAGCGAACGAATAGGAGGCTATTGGAAGAACATGTGGACTCGCATGCACGAGGCTTCATATCGGGGGCCCGCTATAGACTCCACTGCACCGGAAAACCGTACGACAAGCGTGATTCTTGAAAGGCGGAGATGCAATAATTGTCGAAATAAGATGGCCTTTAGGCTATGTGGTCAATGCAGAGTAAATTCGATGAACAGCAGATCAGGTGTGACAGTAGGAGAAGGGTGATGAGAATCTTAAGGTGCGACAGAGTCCCTCTCTGGACTTCGAAGTTTGACCGGACTTTTGGGGAGAAAACTGACTGAGTCACAATGCAGCACCAGGCTCGAGTTTAGCACTGCAGATTGGTGTCTCCACGACCTTTGCGCATGCCTTCATTGCTCGGCCAACGACACGTACACAAAGGTATGCCGTGGGACAGTAAACAGACAACCTAGAGTTATTAGAGAGACTCTGTGATAAGCACATTGAGAGCCGGGATAACCCTCCTGTATCGGAGTATTCATTGGAAGTGGCAGGTGACGACAATCAGCCTGCACTGGCGAGGTGGAGACGATACACTGCAGTGTCCTTGTCTGGGTCCTCTTCTATAACTGGGACGACACACCACTTCCTGTGCTTCACCCAATCCTAGATGACTGATTAATATAGAACAAGAACTAAACTGATCTTGGAACACTTACGGCTTTTTGACATTCGCGATTGCAATACATCGGTTTTCTGAAGGGAGCGCATTGTCCCGAACACCTCCGAAGCTGGCGTTTGGTTCCACATGCGACACAATGCGTCGACTTGAAAGGCTGAAAACCGGTTTCTTCTTGGAATCTATCATATTTGTCGAAAAGAACACCGATTGGACCAGCGTCCGCTCTTGCATCAAGAGGTAGGACGATATCGAACTCCTGAGAGCACATAAGGAAAAGGAAGACGGCAATGTGGGCGTAGTGTCCAAGGTGAATGCTGAGCTGGCAAAGTTCGACTGCATGCGAAAAGCCATCTTCGTCTGACTCAGTCCGATGAATGAACAGGAATGAGGCAAGGTTAGCAGCCACAGCCCGTTTATTGGAGGGAAAGTCTGACTCGATGACATCCATAAGCATTTTCATAGCGATGTCCTCATCCTGAGGGGCACCAGAGCCTGTGGCCATCCTAGCAATATTCCAAGTATTAGAGAAGAAGATGCAAGCTACGCTCAGGTTTCTCACCTTAGGGCATACTCCAGTATATCATCCACATCTCTCCTCGCAGCTCCTTCCTGAACAAGTTTCGTATCTCGATGCTTCAAACGGAAGTAGGGAATTTCTGTCCGTTCTTGTGCGGTGAGTAGGCACCCGGTCCTGGCTGGTGGATAACAGGACATGTACATCAGCTCGTACTTTTCTTGAGGTCTTAAATGAGGATAGGTGCTATTGATCATAGCTGCTGTTGGCGTATTGTTCGCAGAAAAACGCAATGGAAGCGATTATGTTACAGGCAATGTTGGAAGAGCAACCCATTGTACTGGAATGTGACCGTGAGAATATTCGGTAGAGGCGCCGGGCGACGAAGGTTCAGTGCAAATGTACTCCGCGTAAGGTGGTGAGCATATTTTCTACCTCAAACAGAATATAAATATGGTATATATAGAATGCGATAAACCCTTCCCACAAATTTCAGTGGTCGTAGTACCTTACTCTACACTCATAACTGCGGTTCCCGAAGGTGAATAATAGAGTAAAGCGCGAGATCCTCAACAAGCTCATCTTCTGTGGCCGTCGGGAGAACACACCACTTTCGGTGGTTCTTCCAGTCCTGAAAATAGAGTACGTAGTCTACTATGAGTATGTTGATTGGTAGTCCATGCCCAATAAGCACTTACGGCCTTTTGACAATGTCGATCACAGTATACGGGCTTGCTCGACAGACCGCAGCGTCCAGAACACTTCTGGAGTTCGAACGAGCGACGTCTAGTTCCACATGTGGCACAATATCTTGAATTCCAAGGCTGAAATCCAGTTTTCGCCTGGAACCCATAGTACAGAGAGAAGAGATAGCTGATTTTCGGCCGATTCAACATCTCTCCGGTCAACACAATATCGAGCTGTACTATGAGGAGGACGACCACGGCGACAGAAATAAAGGCATAGTGGCCATGCTGGCAGCTGGTGTGGCACAGCTCCACAGCCTCGATCACGTCTGCAGCAGCAGCTGTGGCATCAGTGGCGTAATACTTCTTCTCGTTGCGAAAGTATGCCAGGAATGCGGCGAGGCTGGCTGCGAGGCCGCGTTTGTCTTCAGGGAACTTCCCTGTCATAACTTCCTTGAAAATGGACATAGCCTTGGCTGCGTCGCGAGGGAGGCCGCCCACGCCTGTGCTGAGCCTATGCCATTCGAGCCTACGGTCAGCGAAGGGAAGACAATAGCAAGATCGTCAGAGCTTAGCTTACCGTAGCCCATATTCCAACTTGTCATCTACATATTTCTTCGCTGCGCCAGCTCGTACCGCTTTCGTCGACCGCGACGCGAGGCGGAGAGAATACACCACGTGCCGGAAAGCGCAACTCTCTTGTGTACACTCCTGCGGTCCAGGACGAAAGCGGTACCCAACCTTGGCGGGAAGATAGCAGAATATGAACACCAAACCGTATCGTTGTTGTTTAAAAAGCTCTGAAGCGTCGGGGGAAGCGGCCTGAGCTGGTAACTCGTCCGGACCATTCTCGTTCGTGAGGAAGGTATCCCAGCCGAAATCCAAGGGAGGCGTCGTCTGACTGAATATTGAACGGTGAGGAGGATCCTCGAAAGATAGGATAGCACTTACGCTAGGAAAGACATGGATGGTGGAAGGCAAGTAGTAGGTGAACGCTTGCGCTTTTAGTGACTTTCGACGCTGGCATATACATATATAGACGAGCAATGCGTTTGCGTTCAGGCAATAGGATCCTACTGCGTCAAGTCCTCTCTTTAAACACATGGGGAACACCTGGTTGATAGTCAAGGGCGAAGCCACATGGAGCCCTCATTTATTCTTCGAAAGGTGTTTCTGGTACAGCGAGCTCTCAGTCAGGTCTACGCTCTGATGTGCAGCTGGTGAGTGCGTGCACCACTTCCGATGGTTCTTCCAATCCTGTGACGATATTCGGCGTAAGCATTGTCGAGGGAAGGGGCATACCAGCCAGACTTACCGCAGTCTGACACTCCCGCCCGCAATACAGCGGCTTCCTCGACCGCACACACTTGCCCGCACATCCACGTAGCACTGCACTCGTCCACCCCTTCTTGCACCGCACACACGTCACGTCCTCGCGCCACTGGGACGCGGCTGGTACCCTGTCTCCTTCACGAAGGTAGTGCACGGGCAGAAAGGCGAGGAGAGACGCGGCTACGGCACGTTGCGAGGTTGGATAGTTCCCGCGGAAGATTGAGGAGAGGAGCTTGGACGCGCCGTCCATGTCCTGAGGGGCGTCGGCACCTGTGCATAATCTACGGACGCGACATAACGCGTGAAGGCAAATGTGAGCATTGGAGGAAATAATAGAAGAATAATGACGCGTACCGGAGCGCTATTGTTCGCCCCGTGCGCGAAGGAGGGCCGACGGGGACGTGTTGACGCAGGGTCTCACAGCGTCCAACTCACTCTCAGCGAGACACACATCGCCAGGTGCATCGATGTGGGCTCCAGTGCGGGCTCTGCCCTAAGTCGGCACATCTCCCCCCATCCTTTGTGTCTGTCCTTCGCGTCGGCCTCCCTCTACACCCTTCTGCTTACCGTCCTCGTCACTGGCTATCACCTTCCTCCGATGTTCCCATGACGGCCTTGTGGCCCTCCCACTCCATCCAATCGTCATTCCGAACAAGAGTAAAGAACTTTACACGTCCAGTGGTCCCAGAGCCTCACTTGCAATCAACGATATCATATCACCACCCCCTCTACTCTACCTATCTACGACTTCACCCAAACCCCCTTATTCGCCTCGACGAACTGCCTCAAAGTGTGCGTCCCCGTGATCGTCTTGCTCGTACTGACGCAGCGCTCCTCTGACCCACCGGCAACCAGCGCCTCGCCAGCCGTTAACATCGCAGCGTATTCCTTTGGGAGCCCGAATGAGTGGTACAGCGCCTGCGCTTCCTCGTTGGTCAGGTGCTTGTGGGTGATTGGGCGTCCTAGGACTTGGGTGAAGAGAGCGGCTACCTATTATTGTAGAAGGAAGGTTGCGCCTCGGGCGTCAGCAGGATGAGCCTTTCCGGACGGCGAACGGTGCTCACCTCGTCATACGAGAACAACTCGGGCCCGACGAGGTAATAGTCCGTGTTGGGACTCTTCTCTGCGAAGAGCGCGTCGAACGCTGCTTGGGCGATGTCGTCTGCACTGACGAGCGGGATCTTCCCGTCCTTCATCACCGAGAATATCTCGTTCTTCTCGCGGATGCTGTGCGCATACAGCGTGCCGAAGTTCTCTATCGCCCGGCGGACAAGTCAGCGTACTTACATATATCAACAGGACGGTCCCGCAATGGACACAGCTGCGTATACGTATACGTACCGATGAACCACGTTGGGCGCAAGACCGTGTACTCGACGCCTCCTGGACCACTGGCAAGGCCCGCGATG